>JAUIMM010000693.1:0-72500 GCA_031769625.1 Taudactylus pleione | reverse complement strand
TGATCCCTAGTGTGTGTGTGTGACCATGTGATGGGGAATATAGAGTGTAAGCACTGGGGCAGGGAGTGATGTGACCCCTAGTGTGTATGTGTGTGACCATGTGATGGGGAATATAGAGTGTAAGCACTGGGGCAGGGAGTGATGTGACCCCTAGTGTGTATGTGTGTGACCATGTGATGGGGAATATAGAGTGTAAGCACTGGGGCAGGGAGTGATGTGATCCCTAGTGTGTGTGTGTGTGACCATGTGATGGGGAATATAGAGTGTAAGCACTGGGGCAGGGAGTGATGTGATCCCTAGTGTGTATGTGTGTGACCATGTGATGGGGAATATAGAGTGTAAGCACTGGGCAGGGAGTGATGTGACCCCTAGTGTTTATGTGTGTGACCATGTGATGGGGAATATAGAGTGTAAGCACTGGGGCAGGGAGTGATGTGACCCCTAGTGTGTATGTGTGTGAGACCATGTGATGGGGAATATAGAGTGTAAGCACTGGGGCAGGGAGTGATGTGATCCCTAGTGTGTATGTGTGTGACCATGTGATGGGGAATATAGAGTGTAAGCACTGGGGCAGGGAGTGATGTGACCCCTAGTGTGTATGTGGGTGACCATGTGATGGGGAATATAGAGTGTAAGCACTGGGGCAGGGAGTGATGTGATCCCTAGTGTGTATGTGTGTGACCATGTGATGGGGAATATAGAGTGTAAGCTGCACTGGGGCAGGGAGTGATGTGATCCCTAGCGTGTATGTGTGTGACCATGTGATGGGGAATATAGAGTGTAAGCACTGGGGCAGGGAGTGATGTGACTCCTAGTGTGTATGTGTGTGATGGGGAATATAGAGTGTAAGCACTGGGGCAGGGAGTGATGTGATCCCTAGTGTGTATGTGTGTGACCATGTGATGGGGAATATAGAGTGTAAGCACTGGGGCAGGGAGTGATGTGACTCCTAGTGTGTATGTGTGTGACCATGTGATGGGGAATATAGAGTGTAAGCACTGGGGCAGGGAGTGATGTGACCCCAGTGTGTATATGTGTGTGACCATGTGATGGGGAATATAGAGTGTAAGCACTGGGGCAGGGAGTGATGTGACCCCCAGTGTGTGTGTGTGTGACCATGTGATAGGGAATATAGAGTGTAAGCACTGGGGCAGGGACTGATGTGACCCCAGTGTGTATATGTGTGTGACCATGTGATGGGGAATATAGAGTGTAAGCACTGGGGCAGGGAGTGATGTGACCCCTAGTGTGTGTGTGTGTGACCATGTGATAGGGAATATAGAGTGTAAGCACTGGGGCAGGGACTGATGTGACCCCTAGTGTGTATGTGTGTGACCATGTGATGGGGAATATAGAGTGTAAGCACTGGGGCAGGGAGTGATGTGACTCCTAGTGTGTATATGTGT
The DNA here is from genome assembly GCA_031769625.1 of Taudactylus pleione. Classification (NCBI taxonomy): domain Eukaryota; kingdom Metazoa; phylum Chordata; class Amphibia; order Anura; family Myobatrachidae; genus Taudactylus; species Taudactylus pleione. The sequence goes on along the minus strand of JAUIMM010000693.1, from coordinate 71,094 downwards.
GATGGGGAATATAGAGTGTAAGCACTGGGGCAGGGAGTGATGTGATCCCTAGTGTGTATGTGTGTGAACATGTGATGGGGAATATAGAGTGTAAGCTGCACTGGGGCAGGGACTGATGTGACCCCTAGTGTGTATGTGTGGGACCATGCGATGGGGAATATAGAGTGTAAGCACTGGGGCAGGGAGTGATGTGACCCCTAGTGTGTATGTGTGTGACCATGTGATGGGGAATATAGAGTGTAAGCACTGGGGCAGGGAGTGATGTGACCCTTAGTGTGTATGTGTGTGACCATGTGATGGGGAATATAGAGAGTAAGCACTGGGGCAGGGAGTGATGTGACCCCTAGTGTGTATGTGTGTGACCATGTGATGGGGAATATAGAGTGTAAGCACTGGGGCAGGGAGTGATGTGACCCCTAGTGTGTATATGTGTGACCATGTGATGGGGAATATAGAGAGTAAGCACTGGGGCAGGGAGTGATGTGACCCCTAGTGTGTGTGTGTGTGTGTGTGATCATGTGATGGGGAATATAGAGTGTAAGCACTGGGGCAGGAAGTGATGTGACCCCTAGTGTGTATGTGTGTGACCATGTGATGGGGAATATAGAGTGTAAGTACTGGGGCAGGGAGTGATGTGACCCCTAGTGTGTATGTGTGTGACCATGTGATGGGGAATATAGAGTGTAAGCACTGGGGCAGGGAGTGATGTGACCCCTAGTGTGTATGTGTGTGACCATGTGATGGGGAATATAGAGTGTAAGCTGCACTGGGGCAGGGACTGATGTGACCCCTAGTGTGTATGTGTGTGACCATGTGATGGGGAATAGAGCGTAAGCACTGGGGCAGGGACTGATGTGAATGATATTCTCTGTAAAGTGCTGCGGAATATGTGCGCGCTATATAAATAAATAGGCGCAGTGCCACACTAAGCACCATGTACAGTATATCTCATACTTGCCCACATTTGGGGAGGAGAAGCAGGTGGGAGGTGTTGGGGGTGGGGTAGGACGGGTTGTGTCAGTAAGCCCTGCTCCATCACGGCAATTTACAGCGAACGGCACATATTTAAATAAGGGACGGGGTCAAATGCCACGATTTTTAGAAATTTCTCCTTGTTCTGCTCACTTAACTAGGAAGTGGGCAGAATGCGGGAGACGTGCCTACCCTTCTGGGGGTAACCCGAAAAATCGGGAGCCTTCCGCGACTTCCAGGAGGATACTAATCCACAGAGCTCCCACTGGGAAGTCCTCATAATTCGGAATCCTCACACCCTAATATCACCTCTCTCTGTCTGTGATTCAGGCTGAGGGTAACGGCTCATCCAAAACTTTCTCAGGGCCGGTAGATTGTGTCCAGCAGCTGTACAGGGTACAGGGCACCCGGAGCTTGTACCGGGGCACAATGCTTACTCTACTAAGAGGTAATTGCCTCGTCCTATGACCTATCAGCATATAATATTGTCATTACTGTACCCCCCTTATCACATAACCTTTCACTCTCTGCACTAGATATCCCAGCCACTGGCATGTATTTTATGAGCTATGAGTGGATGAAGGAGATGACATCACAGGGAAGAGGTGTAACAATGGTAATCACACAATAGCGCAGAGTTAATGAGCTGCTCCGGGGGGTGCTAGGGTAGTAAGGCTTATTGTTGCTCAGGGGCCATAGACATGCAGGCAGAGGACCGGATTCAGAGATGGCGCTAATGCGCACCAGCCATTGGGATTTGTATTGAGACGCCCACAGGCGGCTTCGGAAATCCAGGCAAATGCGTGCAGCATCGGTCGAAGATCTGTCGATCATCGAACTTCGGAGGAACTCTATGGTCTTTCAGAATGGGCGCCAGAACGGAGACATCGGAGCTAATTTTACGGTGCACGGGATCGCAGTCGCAGGCTTATACACGCCCCGAAAATGGTAGTGACAAGCCAGCGATAGTTGCCACCCAGAAACGGTCCCTATCAATCACTTTGTGAATAAATCCTCACAGGGAGCGACAACGTTAATGGAACTTGCCGCATGCGGCCATCTCTGAACAGGCACAGAAGTAGGGACTGGTTTACCCACCAATAGAGATGGCCATCCCTACTTCCATAATGCCCAGGAGCTTGTGGCTAATTCAGTCTTCCGCAGGGCGTTCCTCTACATACTGTGCTGTGGCTCTGGCTGGGACTGCAATCAGCCAACACTATGTATTAGTGATGTCATTATACTGTATGGGGACACGTACAGGTCGCCTGTCACCAGCACTCTCTATGTATTAGTGATGTCATTATACTGTATGGGGACACGTACAGGTCGCCTGTCACCAGCACTCTCTATGTATTAGTGATGTCATCATACTGTATGGGGACATGTACAGGTCGCCTGTCACCAGCACTCTATGTATTAGTGATGTCATTATACTGTATGGGGACACGTACAGGTCACCTGTCACCAGCACTATATATTAGTGATGTCATTATACTGTATGGGGACACGTACAGGTCGCCTGTCACCAGCACTCTCTATGTATTAGTGATGTCATTATACTGTATGGGGACACGTACAGGTCACCTGTCACCAGCACTATATATTAGTGATGTCATTATACTGTATGGGGACACGTACAGGTCGCCTGTCACCAGCACTCTCTATGTATTAGTGATGTCATTATACTGTATGGGGACACGTACAGGTCGCCTGTCACCTGCACTATGTATTAGTGATGTCATTATACTGTATGGGGACACGTACAGGTCACATGTCACCTGCACGGACTGGGGTGGAGGCACCATATGGAATGAACTAATATTCATGAATTTGTATTAGGGAACAGTGACATCATAAAATGCAAATAAAGTACTTAATAACGGCTTTATAGAGCCCCACAGACAGCTATGGAGGCTGCTTCTGCATTTGTTACATGCCAGCATTGCGGAAATCCATTTATATCTGTAATAAATGGGCCCTATGATATACATGGGGACAGACTCCAGGCACATAGGACCCCCCCTCACTTTATTACACTGGTGGATATGCACCTAGAAATGTTCTCTTCTGCAAACGTGCAACTGGAAATACAAGCTACCAGTAACCTCATTTATCATTGTTACCATTATAAGGGGTCTATGTACTAAGCCTTGTATGGAGATAAAGTCCCAACCAACCAGCTCATGTCATTTTTCAAACACAGCCTGTGACATGGCAGTTAGGAGCTGAATGGTTGGGAATTTCTCTCCACTCACTATCTCTATCCAAGGCTTAGTAAATAGACCACTAAATCCATCGGTCAGAGTTGCTGATCAGTGGTGGCTTTGATAAAGCGCGGCTTAGTAAATCTATACCCTGATCTAAAGACCTCAGAGGTGGGGAAAACATCATACAACCCCCCCCCAAACTCTCCAGACTTATCCTTAAGGGCTCTATTCATTATGTTCATTATTCTTATGTTAGTTATTGGGGTTCGAATGGTCCCCATTAACGAACATTCCAACTTGATGCGAAGATCAGCTATCTCCCAGAATCTGTTCACTGCTCCTTTCGGACCTACAGTTTTGCATGCGCCCAAGAGCCCCTGGGTCCACTGGATAGAGCAGGACAGGGGCGGAGGGATCCAAAATAATCCCTCTTCACAACCCAGGACTCCTTCCCATATGTAAGTAGGAGATATCTGTGATACTAGTGTATGGGGACAGCGGCCATTCCGGGAGAGAAAGGTAAGCAGGATATATCTGTGATACTAGTGTATGGGGTATATATCTGTGATACTAGTGTATGGGGACAGCAGGCCATTCCGGGAGAGGAAGGTAAGCAGGAGATATCTGTGATACTAGTGTATAGTGACAGCGGGTCATTCCGGGAGAGAAAGGTAAGTAGGAGATATCTGTGATACTAGTGTATGGGGACAGCAGGCCATTCCGGGTGAGGAAGGTAAGCAGGAGATGTGTGATACTAGTGTATGGGGACAGCGGGCCATTCCGGGAGAGGAAGGTAAGTAGGAGATATCTGTGATACTAGTGTATGGGGACAGCGGGCCATTCCGGGAGAGGAAGGTAAGCAGGAGATATCTGTGATACTAGTGTATGGGGACAGCAGGACATTCCGGGAGAGAAAGGTAAGCAGGAGATATCTGTGATACTAGTGTATGAGGACAGCAGGACATTCCAGGAGAGAAAGGTAAGCAGGAGATATCTGTGATATTAGGGTATGGGGACAGCGGGCCATTCCGTATCTGTGATATCTCCTGCTTTACCTACTTGATGAATAAAAATGTTTTGTTCACACATACAAAAAAAATTAATCAAGGAACTCCTTCAATCCACCCCATAGATGCCACCATCTTCATTGGCAAACACAGGATTTCTAGAGGGGGGGGCGGGGGTTCCAAATGTTTGATTTTAGAGGTAGTGTGGTCAGTCCATGAAGAGGGCATAATTAGTACTTATCTAGCTTTAATATGCATCATACATAGTGTCATGTGTGTCATAATTCCAGCATATACAGGACCAGTGATCACAGTAACCCATTATATGTGTCATACATAGTGTCATGTGTGTCATAATTCCAGCATATACAGGACCAGTGATCACAGTAACCATTATATGTGTCATACATAGTGTATTGTGTCATATATCCAGAATATACAGGACCAGTGATCACAGTAACCCATTATATGTGTCATACATAGTGTATTGTGTGTCATAATTCCAGCATATACAGGACCAGTGATCACAGTAACCATTATATGTGTCATACATAGTGTATTGTGTATCATAATTCCAGCATATACAGGACCAGCGATCACAGTAACCCATTATATGTGTCATACATAGTGTATTGTGTCATATATCCAGCATATACAGGACCAGTGATCACAGTAACCATTATATGTGTCATACATAGTGTATTGTGTGTCATAATTCCAGCATATACAGGACCAGCGATCACAGTAACCCATTATATGTGTCATACATAGTGTATTGTGTGTCATAATTCCAGCATATACAGGACCAGCGATCACAGTAACCCATTATATGTGTCATACATAGTGTATTGTGTGTCATAATTCCAGCATATACAGGACCAGTGATCACAGTAACCATTATATGTATCATACATAGTGTATTGTGTGTCATAATTCCAGCATATACAGGACCAGTGATCACAGTAACCCATTATATGTGTCATACATAGTGTATTGTGTGTCATAATTCCAGCATATACAGGACCAGTGATCATAGTAACCCATTATATGTGTCATACATAGTGTATTGTGTGTCATAATTCCAGCATATACAGGACCAGTGATCACAGTAACCATTATATGTGTCATACATAGTGTATTATATGTCATAATTCCAGCATATACAGGACCAGTGATCACAGTAACCATTATATGTGTCATACATAGTGTATTATATGTCATAATTCCAGCATATACAGGACCAGTGATCACAGTAACCATTATATGTGTCATACATAGTGTATTGTGTGTCATAATTCCAGCATATACAGGACCAGCGATCACAGTAACCCATTATATGTGTCATACATAGTGTATTGTGTGTCATAATTCCAGCATATACAGGACCAGCGATCACAGTAACCCATTATATGTGTCATACATAGTGTATTGTGTGTCATAATTCCAGCATATACAAGACCAGTGATCACAGTAACCATTATATGTATCATACATAGTGTATTGTGTGTCATATATCCAGAATATACAGGACCAGTGATCACAGTAACCCATTATATGTGTCATACATAGTGTATTGTGTGTCATAATTCCAGCATATACAGGACCAGTGATCATAGTAACCCATTATATGTGTCATACACAGTGTATTGTGTGTCATATATCCAGAATATACAGGACCAGTGATCACAGTAACCCATTATATGTGTCATACATAGTGTATTGTGTGTCATAATTCTAGCATATACAGGACCAGTGATCATAGTAACCCATTATATGTGTCATACATAGTGTATTGTGTGTCATAATTCCAGCATATACAGGACCAGTGATCACAGTAACCATTATATGTGTCATACATAGTGTATTGTGTGTCATAATTCCAGTATATACAGGACCAGTGATCACAGTAACCATTATATGTGTCATACATAGTGTATTGTGTGTCATAATTCCAGCATATACAGGACCAGCGATCACAGTAACCCATTATATGTGTCATACATAGTGTATTGTGTGTCATAATTCCAGCATATACAGGACCAGCGATCACAGTAACCCATTATATGTGTCATACATAGTGTATTGTGTGTCATAATTCCAGCATATACAGGACCAGTGATCACAGTAACCATTATATGTGTCATACATAGTGTATTGTGTCATAATTCCAGCATATACAGGACCAGTGATCACAGTAACCATTATATGTGTCATACATAGTGTATTGTGTGTCATAATTCCAGAATATACAGGACCAGTGATCATAGTAACCCATTATATGTGTCATACATAGTGTATTGTGTGTCATAATTCCAGCATATACAGGACCAGTGATCACAGTAACCCATTATATGTGTCATACATAGTGTATTGTGTGTCATAATTCCAGCATATACAGGACCAGTGATCACAGTAACCATTATATGTGTCATACATAGTGTATTGTGTGTCATAATCCCAGCATATACAGGACCAGTGATCACAGTAACCATTATATGTGGCAGTAGGGTCATCCTGTCTGAGCTGAATGGTTTTATTTTAGATGTGGGCACCTTCCAGAGCATTAGAGCGAGTCTGGGGGAGCAGCAGAAGAACCTGGCACTGCCCTGGGTATATATGTACATATTGGTCTCCTTATGCACTGGATAGTGTATTATACAGTATTAATAATTAGTCCTATAGATGGTCTATAGCAGTGCACTCCTAACAGTGCATGTTTTCCAGATCTCCTAGTTGGTGCACAGGTGTATTTATTACTTGCCGACATGTTAAAAGATCCACAGGTTGTGCTAATTATTTAGTTTGTGATACTGAGAACATGCAGTTGTAAAAACAGGATTTTGGTACTTACCGATAAATCCCTTTCTCCGATTCCACAGGGGACACTGGAGTTCAAGACAGTGGGGTATAGACGGTGGTAGAGTAGAGCCTGGCACTTTAAATAATTCTGAAGTGTGACTGGCTCCTCCCCCCTCTATGCCCCATCAGCCCCAGTTTAAGAACTGAGCCCGAGAGGAGACGGTAGACAATAGGAAAATGAGGAGAAGGAGAAGACCACAGAACGGAACAATACCGACTGAAGAAGAACAGAGGAACCCTCTGCAGGGAACACATGCAGTCACACAACTAGATAAGGACCCAACAAAACGGCAGGAACGCAGCGCTGGGCGGGCGTCCAGTGTCCCCTGTGGAATCTGAGAAAGGGATTTATCGGTAAGTACCAAAATCCTGTTTTCTTCTTCATCCACTAGGGGACACTGGAGTTCAAGACAGTGGGGACGTCCCAAAGCCAACCTCCCGGGTGGGAAGCGCGGAGTACTTGTCGACCTTCCGGCCAACCGAAACAGGGACAGCCCAAGACTGGAGGCATGTCGTAGAGCCAGGAGACAATCAGAGCTCCTTGCTGAACAGTCACAGACATTCCACAACTTACAGCGTAAATTCAATGGAATACGGCTAGAGAGAGTACCCGCAGATGAGAAGCATCAGAACACCGTAAGCTCAGCCAAAAACAGACCAAGCAAGACCGTTGGGAGCAGAAAACCCCAACTAGAATCCATAGAATGGCAGTAACATGAGAACAAAACTCGAGAAAACCGTATTAGCGACAACTACAGGAAGCTGCAACAGTCTCAGACAGCAGAATCCCAGCACTGCGGGACATCATATAGATAAAAGTATAATGAGACCAATATACAGAGACAGAGCTGGACCTGTCCACAGACTCCTAACAAAGCAAACAAGGAGGACCTAACAGTCGCCCTGAACCATTCTCGAGGTCCAACAACTAAAGGGTTGGTAACCAGTGGAAGGTTTAGACCATAGAAGTTGTCAACGAGTGGAGATCCCACTGGGCATGAGGCAGAGGCGGATACGAGAGGATTGAGACTACAATTCCTTCCAGTGGGTCAGACGGCAGTACCACCCATCCTGTCAAACAGCAGACAACTTCCTACATGATGGTAGAGTGTAATCAGTACCAACTACTGGCCTGAACATAGTATGAAAACACCCAGGATACCCTTAGCAGAAAAAGCACGGATGCCACCTCCACCCAGGGAGAGCTACCAATATAGGGAAGTATCCCATCCGCAAGGCTAAAGCACTAGGACAACTATGAAGTTACCATTGAGGTACCTGTCAGTGTGCTGAATTTATCAACAGATACTGAACAGGAAACAAACCAGGCCCCCTGTATGGAACATAGAGACTGTCACACTTTATAGTAAAGATGTGCATTAGCCCATAGATGCGCTTCAGTCCATAAACCCAACAGATTCCAGTAGAATAGGGTCACAAATCTCAATGTTGCAATTATGCACCCACACACCAGGAAAGCTCTAAAGTGTACAGCCAACTGATTGAAAAGAGCGGAAGGCTGCGAGGACAGCAACTAGGGTGCGTAAGAGAGAACAACAGCTATGTCAGGATGCATGAAAAAGAAAAACATCTGCCGAGGCATTAGTGGGGTAAGCCCGCTTACCTGTGAGCGACCAGAAGCCCTCTGGACGCTATGTAGGATGTCACTGACCTTATTCATCTCACAGCAACCCACCATGACAGGTACAGAGAGTAGCCTCAGTGGGCAAAGATCAATGCTCTACAGCACGGACTTCAGTCTGGAGATGCTGCAGAAGAAAATACTGTAGAAACTAGCAAATTGTTAGTGGAGACAAGAAGGCCGTACAACAGGATGCTATACCTGAGCCTGTTCCATTAGGGATATGTATCCATATAGAGATTACACATACCCCAAAAACGGTCTGCTAGTGTATCCTTACATTAACACTTATAATGGTGAATTGTGTATTACGCCCACAATCTGATACAACCCAGGCCAGACCCTGCCTATATCGGCGGGTGGCCCTAGGCCTCATGTAAATTAACTAAATAAGCCATGAGGATGGAATAGATCCTGGATTCTCTATGTACTGATAGGAAATGTACCCAAGGGACCTACAGATACCTATTGTAGTGAGATATGCGACAAGACAATATAAGGTACCAGAATCGATACCGAGAAAGGTACCTGTACATAGACATAGAATGCGTTAATTATCCCAAGTAAAGAAGAGATATATCCGTAGTGATAACGCCAGTCAGGGGCAAAAACAGATTTCTCCAATTATTAGGAAAATTCATACAAGGAACGGGAATATATCAGTATATATACACATTCACACATATAAACATAGCTGCATGAAAAGGCAAACTCTGAAAGGAAGAGTTAGTACCGACATAGTAAGTCACTTGTCAAACTCCTGCACCAGGAGATCCGCACGCTACATACATATACATATATACACACACACACACACACACACATATATCCCGCAATAGGAGATCAGCCTGCTATATCTATATATACACACACTGCATTCCTAGTGTCTTACAAGTTTGTTACTAAGTGCGCCCTAGAGTGTAGTTGTAATTAATAGGTCCCCTGAAGTGGACACTGTAGATATAGACTAACGGAAACAGGACTATAACCCGAGGCGGGTGTAAGTACATATCCTTATATACATGTGTGGACATACAGGAAGGCCCCAGGACATGTATAGAGTCCATACTAGAAGCAATGCCGTAGGAGCCTGTGACTATCCTATGTAAGCTGCAGAACATGTCTCTAATCTATAGAGCCACCATATAATATGTATGGATATAAGCGACAGCTTCTGGTAAACCCTGGCAGCTTTCCAGACGTGGAATAATATGTACCTTAATGATTGTGGAAGTATATGCATACCTACACATATCCATAATTATATACATAATATACACACACCACCCAATCCCTAGGGAGAGATGGTGTAAAGCGGAGTTATAGAACAAACTACCAGATCAGGAGAGTCCAGTCTCTCATCGCAGCATCCTCATTAAATATGCTAGGTATCAGACATAAAACTGATAAGAACATATCCTACCCCTGCTTTAATGGTAAGGATAAGAAGCAATATATATATATATATATATATATATTATACATACACACACACACATACATCTGTATGTATATATTAGGGATGTGCAGGCTCGGTTCTACTCGGTTCCGTTCGGTTCTTTTTACCGGATCTTATTGGGTTTCAGCTGTCACGAGTTTTGGATAGCCAATAAGATTCGGTAAAAAGAACCGAACGGAACAGAGTAGAACCGAGCCTGCACATCCCTAATATATATATATATATATATATATATATATATATACATAACACATACATAAATCCCTACATGCCTACGCGTACCTACATACAAGATTAGTAGGTGGCGATATAATTTGAAAAATATAACATGGGCAATAGTTAGAAGGAACTGAGCCCCAGGTCTAAACGCAGGGTTTAGTACAAAATACAAGTATATACATACATGTGGCTTATGTGGCTTACCTCCACACAGGGAGACTACTCATGTGCCGCGCGTGGCCGTCATTCTGCTACGGTGCTGGGGCAGGAAATGTTAGCAACGTACTATCCCAGACTGATTGCGATCCTGGGACTCTTCCGTTACCGATGTACTCGCCCTATCAGATGTGCCCTTCTGGCTCCAGATGATGGAAATCAAAAGATGACCTCAGTGATGTGAGACAGCAATGCCAACCACTACAACGGCCATACGTTACTTCTTGTGTGTGCAGCCCAGCAGCTGCCGGGCATCAAAAAATTACATGAAACTCATGATTGTTCCTCTCCACGGAAATCTTTAGTAAAAGGCGAAAGATTTATTCGATCTGAAGAGAAACCACAGTATAAGGGAATAAATAAGATATAAATCCCTATAGATGCACAGATGTATACCTTCTAAGGTAAGCACCGAAGGCTGTTGAGATTTAACACATATGTGTATGAGAAGAGTACGGCTCATTCTTAAGGCGAGCCAATGTGAGGCCTAAGCCTGGGGATGGGACGCACCCTTGTGCTAACCTTGGGTTAAAGATATGCAATAACCGTAATTTCTGGCAGCAGCCAGAACAGTGGCCCCGACTATTTAGGCAGAGTGATCTCTGGCAGCTATAGATGCAAGAAACACACTGCATTATTCTGTTACACATCAAGCATATTTGCCCCAGATGTTCAATTTAATAAGCCTGTCGCACCTGGTATACCCAGGCGGTCTCCCATCCAAGTACTAACCAGGCCTGGCGCTGCTTAGCGTCCAAGATAAGACGAGATCGGGCGTGTGGCCGTAGGCGCTGATAGATATGTGGTGGGCAAAGTGGCATAGACACAACCTCTATATTAGGCTGTGGCATGTTCCTCCCCGTGCTTCAGGGTGCCTGGGACCCGGACACTCACTCTATAATAGTGGCGGCGGGTCCTTTTTTTTTTTTTTTTTTTATTATACAATATTAAACCAGTACACTGCCCAGTTCCGTAGGGGAACTACTTGCAATATAACCGAGATGAGGCAGAGCCAGATCTCTATAAGGACTGCAGGTTAAAGTACAAACTCCACAGTTGTGCCGTTAAACCTAATAAGACCAGGTGCTGTAGGTTTAAGTAAAGAAAAAAACGGTAGAGGCCATATCCAAGCACAGGGAGAACATACAAACTCCAAACAGCTAGGGCCGTACTGGGAATAAAACCCACAACCCTGTTAAGGGTTGCACCCCCCACACAACTCCAGAGTGAGGATGCAGGAGATGCTGGCAATAAGCCCCGGCTCCTTTTAAGGCAGGTGTATATGCTAATAATACTCCTGGAGTATGGCGGCATCTGTGCACGCCAGCATGGAGTAGACTCTGCCCCTACTATAATAAGCGGGCGGGGCGCAAACAATGTATTGTAGGCATAATGCGAGTGGGGGAGCGGGAATGAAATAGACAGCGCCGGTGCAATCTTCATACAAGCACCGGCGCCGCAACCCGCAGCCGAGAGCGCTGTAATAACAGCCTCGCTCCCCGGCGGCTGTGTGCAGAAGCCAGCGCTTCTACAAGCACTAGCGCGGCAGGGAACAGCCGCGCTGAGTAGCTCCCTAAGCCCCGCCAATTGGTGCGCAATGTAGACTCCCTTATGGGAGTAGCGGGGCACGGCAGGCTCCCTCCTCGTGGGGATAGAGCAGAGGGAGGATTCGGCTCTCGTGAGAGCAGCAAACAGAGCGCCGTCAGGCTCTATAAAGTAAGACAGCGCTCAGTCGTGCAGGGATCAGGCATGCTGCTAGGCAGCAACATTACAGACTGTCTGAACAGTCTCCCTGTCCTGGTATCCGCGCTCTATGCGCGGTAGCTCCGCCCCTTGTAATAACGCTAACGGCGTTACAGGATTCCAGGAGGGGATATACTACAGTATATACCACATGAGCCTGGGAGGGGGCGGAGGGGCCGCAGATTAAACTCCGTTTCCCATAAGGGGAACAGAGCTATACTTAGCACTGCTGGCATCAGGGCTGTGGCTAGGCATTCGGAAGCACAGACACAGCCTCTATATTAAGCTGTGGCGTGTCCTCCCTGAGCTACTGCCAGGGTGCCTGGGACTCCGACACACACTCTTTTTTAGTGGTGGCGGGTCACCTGATGCCTCCATGTAGCAGGCTGACAGACGCAGTTTTCTGTCAGCCTGTCCTCAATGCTTTGTGAAAGCTAGAAATTAAAATAAAGGAAAATAAAAGAAAAAATTACTAAGAGTGGGCTGGAGCTCAGCCCTATGTGACCGGCTCTCTCGGGCACATTCTAAAAACTGGGGCTGATGGGGCATAGAGGGGGAGGAGCCAGTCACACTTCAGAATTATTTAAAGTGCCAGGCTCTGCTCTACCACCGTCTATACCCCACTGTCTTGAACTCCAGTGTCCCCTAGTGGATGAAGGAGAAATTCTATTATATTACTATTTCTATTGTGGTCATGGTGTTGGCTGTGGAGGGGGGTTTTCATGCAACCCGAAAACCCCCCCCCCCCCCCCCCCTGCATTTGCCTATGATCTTGGCCCATATAACGCCCATGTGGTCATCGGGGCAGGTGCCCATGTGGTCATCCTTAGCATGTAAATAAGCCTCACTGTGGTAGTGATTAGGCACGAGCCTGCTTCTCACTCTCTTCTATCACTCAGTGATCTTAGTGCTGCACGGATTCTGCTTGCTGGCGGCGTGGCCGGCATGTGTAATTGGTTGGTAGCAATTCCCATGGATGTGCTGAAGTCCCGTTTCCAGACAGGTATATAAACTCCCTCTGCTCTAATGCTCATACATTATATCACTACTCACCCACCATTCATGCACAGGTCACTAACACCCAGCACATAACATAGCCCTGTGTGTACCTATCAGACGTTTGCTTTCATTTTCTACACTACATTACAAAAAAAAAGATAGAATCCAATTGGCTGTGGTGAGATAATGCACTTTTCTGCAATTCTCCCATTTTATAGAATAAGCCTCAGTTTGTTATCTTTGTGCTGACTGCAGTTATCCTACTTTAGTACTCAGCCAAAAAACACCCCTTTATAATAACACCCCAAACCTGTTTCCTTGCTCCATATACTGACCGTTGCCTGCTGCCTTATTCCAGCTCCTTCTGACCGGTACAGGAGAGCGCTGGACGTTCTGATGGAAGTCTGGAAAGAAGAAGGGCCCTGCGGTTTGTATAAGGGGTTTACAGCAGCCATGTTACGCGCCTTCCCAGCTAACACGGAGAGTGCAGGATCTGAGGAAGAGACAATGGTTTTATAGATACAGTGTAACAGGCCAAATTCACCAACTATTTTAATAGTGACATCAATTAACATTTAACCCACACAATAAATGAGTTTTTTTATTTTTTAGCAACCTAATTATTTTGTGACCTAATCTTTCATCGGGTTGGGTATTGGACTCCGATGGTCAGAATACCGACAGTGGCATGCTGACAGCCAAAATCCCAACAGATATTTGTAATTATTCTAACCCAAACCTTATCCCTTACCCCAAGTCACCATTCCCGCAGCCTAACCCCAACCCTCCCCTCCCGCAGCCTAACCCCAACCCAACCCTCCCGCAGCCTAACCCCAACCCTCCCCTCCTGCAACCTAACCCCAACCCTCCCCTCCTGCAACCTAACAATAACCCTCCCACAACCTAACCCCAACCCTCCATTCCTACAGCCTAACCCCAACCCTCCATTCCTACAGCCTAACCATAACCCTCCCCTCCTGCAGCTTAACAATAACCCTCCCACAACCTAACCCCAACCCTCCATTCCTACAGCCTAACCCCAACCCTCCCCTCCTGCAGCCTAACAATAATCCTCCCACAACCTAACCCCAACCCTCCATTCCTACAGCCTAACCCCAACCCTCCCCCCTGCAGCCTAACCCCAACCCTCCCCTCCCACAGCCTAACCATAACCCTCCCACAGTCTAACCCCTCCCCTCCCGCAGTCTAACAATAATCCTCCCACAACCTAATCCCAACCCTCCCCTCCTGCAGCCTAACCTGTCACGAGACTAGGTAGGAGTGATAATCGTAGCCATGGAGTTAGAAGGTGAGGGTTTAGAATGAGGAAAGTATCTGAGGCAAAGAACCTGTATATACACGTCTTCTTCATCCACTAGCACCAGACGTTGACAAGACCTGGTCAAAGGTGCAGAGTCTAACCTATCAGGAGGTGTTCACCAGTGACCCTTCCAATCGGGATAAGGGTTTTAGCTGCACCAGGTAGGCAGGTTGTGGTCCTTTGGTCAGGTGTCTGATGCTAATGGGGTCAAATGGAAGAACGTATATACAAGTTAAAGGACACAGGTGGACGTGCAAATAATTGTAACGTGATCCGTCAAGATAGCAGAAAAACACTATGGGAATAAATAAAAGAATTCACTAGTACTAGCATCAGATGCAGTAGACCGAAATAAATACCGGAGTCCTGGGAACATGGAATGCTAATAAAAGCTGGAATCCAGACACATGAGATGATGATAGGATTTCACTGGCTCTAGTATCCAAACGTAGGAGATGGTAATAAATACTGAGGACCAATCGTATATGGAAAGAATACTACTAGTAACTAGATGCTTATGGAGATAATAGTCTGGAGCCTGGAGCTAAACACAGTAGGTTACAGAGTAAGATACACTCACTTGTATAGAGAAGCAGAGAGCCGAATGCAGACATGTACTAGGAATGCTAGAGGTCCAGCTGAGAGTTAATTAGTAATTAGCAAGAAAGCTGACACCACAGCAGACAGGGGAAAAGTCAGGGAACTGAATAGCTCACTATAAACACCTGGGAAACGCAGAGTACAATGGTGAAGCCAGGAATCTGACACAGTAGTAATCACTGGAGAATAGATGTTGTACAGGCAACTACCAGCTGCAGGAGACAGACTTAAATACCCCTAGGCAGTTGGTCATTGGAGCGTGAGCTCAGCTGACAGACCACAGAACTGCCATTGGGAGACACTAATCAGATGACAGACTAACATGGCTGCGCCCATGTCCGCCACCGCGGGAACCAGGACGTACACATGAAAGCCCTAGCGGTCCCTGGGGAGAATATTCAGCACACTACTCACCTCCACACTTGGCAATATGCTCACGATCAGACATAATGTACGATTTCCTTTGAACTCTCCCCTGGCAGCCCTGCACACAATTTGGTGTAAAAAGCGTCCAATGTGACAAACGATCTATCGTGCCTCCTTAACTTTTTCCAGTGCATCGTGTCCCAGATTGACAAATCTGCCCTGCAACACGGCAGATCTGAAGATGTGCATCCCCGCAGGTCGTACATCGCATCGGTACTCATGATTTGGGCATATTTTACATGATTTCTAGTCACGATGCGTCGGAATCGGGCAAATCGTGTAAAATATCGCCAAGTGTGTAGGCACCTTAAGTCCCATACCAAACCGACATGGACGACTGCGTGCGTTCCACTGATCTCCTTCTAAGTCATTCACTAAAGGAGTCTCACACAATCGTCCTCTAGTTGTAGGCCTGTTTCCTGGGTTTCGAGGTGTCCATGACTGGCTGATCCCGGACAAAGTGTGATGCCCTGAACCCAGGAGGTGTTGGATGCCCAGACTGGTAACCACCAATGTGACAGAGCTTCTCAGCCAATCACAGTCTGTTCTGGGCCTCTTTGTAAAAGAGTTACAGGATTCTTCTATGAGGAAAATGGCGTCTGGGAAAGTGGTACATAAACAAGGAAGGACCTAGGTATACTGCCTCCATATTGGCGACTAATTAAACACCACATCTGCATCTATCAAATGAGGATTTCCACTGCTCCGGTTCATAATGTTATATTTTTGTACTTATGTTTTATGGAGTTGATATTCCCCTTATTATATATTTGTACTAAGTTGTGTACAGCAACCAGTCACAGTCTAATTTCTCTAGTGCAAATGTCTGATTGCTATAGGTTACGTATGTGTACACAGAACAATTTACTAAGCCCTACATTCATTGTACGTATACATTTATATTACCGGACATGATGTAAACCACTTTTATTTTATTTTTATATATGTAAAGTGGATCTGTTACAGTCACATTTACATTACACTCGTCTCAGCATCTTTTTATTTATCTTGTAGATAATAAAAGCTCAGTAAAGGTACACAGGTATACACCAAAAATATCAACTACTGGCCTAAATGACTATAATAGGGAAATGTTATAATTAATGTTTCCCTTTTCCCACCAAAGCTACAGTGGCCATCTTTAGATTCAGAGCTACGCGCAATTTGCGGCATTGCGTGCTCGGAAATAAATGCGTAGCTTCAACTGTATTGAGAATTGGCTGAAGCTATACAGTTATCACTATGAGTGCACATATGTACCAGCGCTAAACCTGATGTAAGGGAGGTCTGACAGATGGATCACTACATACAGGATTGGCTGACACTATACAGTTATCACTATACATTGTCACTATGGGTGCACATATGTACCAGCGCTAAACCTGATGTAAGGGAGGTGTGACAGATGGATCACTACATACAGGATTGGCTGACGCTATACAGTTATCACTATCCATTGTCACTATGGGTGCACATATGTACCAGCGCTAAACCTGATGTAAGGGAGGTCTGACAGATGGATCACTACATACAGGATTGGCTGACACTATACAGTTATCACTATCCATTGTCACTATGGGTGCACATATGTACCAGCGCTATACCTGATGTAAGGGAGGTGTGACAGATGGATCACTACATACAGGATTGGCTGATGCTATACAGTTATCACTATCCATTGTCACTATGGGTGCACATATGTACCAGCGCTATACCTGATGTAAGGGAGGTGTAACAGATGGATCACTACATACAGGATTGGCTGACGCTATACAGTTATCACTATACATTGTCACTATGGGTGCACATATGTACCAGCGCTATACCTGATGTAAGGGAGGTCTGACAGATGGATCACTACATACAGGATTGGCTGACACTATACAGTTATCACTATCCATTGTCACTATGGGTGCACATATGTACCAGCGCTATACCTGATGTAAGGGAGGTGTGACAGATGGATCACTACATACAGGATTGGCTGACACTATACAGTTATCACTATACATTGTCACTATGGGTGCACATATGTACCAGCGCTATACCTGATGTAAGGGAGGTGTGACAGATGGATCACTACATACAGGATTGGCTGACACTATACAGTTATCACTATCCATTGTCACTATGGGTGCACATATGTACCAGCGCTATACCTGATGTAAGGGAGGTGTGACAGATGGATCACTACATACAGGATTGGCTGACACTATACAGTTATCACTATCCATTGTCACTATGGGTGCACATATGTACCAGCGCTATACCTGATGTAAGGGAGGTGTGACAGATGGATCACTACATACAGGATTGGCTGACACTATACAGTTATCACTATCCATTGTCACTATGGGTGCACATATGTACCAGCGCTATACCTGATGTAAGGGAGGTCTGACAGATGGATCACTACATACAGGATTGGCTGACACTATACAGTTATCACTATCCATTGTCACTATGGGTGCACATATGTACCAGCGCTATACCTGATGTAAGGGAGGTCTGACAGATGGATCACTACATACAGGATTGGCTGACACTATACAGTTATCACTATCCATTGTCACTATGGGTGCACATATGTACCAGCGCTATACCTGATGTAAGGGAGGTGTGACAGATGGATCACTACATACAGGATTGGCTGACACTATACAGTTATCACTATCCATTGTCACTATGGGTGCACATATGTACCAGCGCTATACCTGATGTAAGGGAGGTGTGACAGATGGATCACTACATACAGGATTGGCTGACGCTATACAGTTATCACTATACATTGTCACTATGGGTGCACATATGTACCAGCGCTATACCTGATGTAAGGGAGGTGTGACAGATGGATCACTACATACAGGATTGGCTGACACTATACAGTTATCACTATCCATTGTCACTATGGGTGCACATATGTACCAGCGCTATACCTGATGTAAGGGAGGTCTGACAGATGGATCACTACATACAGGATTGGCTGACGCTATACAGTTATCACTATCCATTGTCACTATGAGTGCACATATGTACCAGCGCTATACTTGATGTAAGGGAGGTGTGACAGATGGATCACTACATACAGGATTGGCTGACGCTATACAGTTATCACTATACATTGTCACTATGGGTGCACATATGTACCAGCGCTATACCTGATGTAAGGGAGGTGTGACAGATGGATCACTACATACAGGATTGGCTGACACTATACAGTTATCACTATCCATTGTCACTATGGGTGCACATATGTACCAGCGCTATACCTGATGTAAGGGAGGTGTGACAGATGGATCACTACATACAGGATTGGCTGACGCTATACAGTTATCACTATCCATTGTCACTATGGGTGCACATATGTACCAGCGCTATACTTGATGTAAGGGAGGTGTGACAGATGGATCACTACATACAGGATTGGCTGACGCTATACAGTTATCACTATCCATTGTCACTATGAGTGCACATATGTACCAGCGCTATACTTGATGTAAGGGAGGTCTGACAGATGGATCACTACATACAGGATTGGCTGACACTATACAGTTATCACTATCCATTGTCACTATGGGTGCACATATGTACCAGCGCTATACCTGATGTAAGGGAGGTCTGACAGATGGATCACTACATACAGGATTGGCTGACGCTATACAGTTATCACTATACATTGTCACTATGGGTGCACATATGTACCAGCGCTATACCTGATGTAAGGGAGGTGTGACAGATGGATCACTACATACAGGATTGGCTGACACTATACAGTTATCACTATCCATTGTCACTATGAGTGCACATATGTACCAGCGCTATACCTGATGTAAGGGAGGTGTGACAGATGGATCACTACATACAGGATTGGCTGACGCTATACAGTTATCACTATCCATTGTCACTATGGGTGCACATATGTACCAGCGCTATACTTGATGTAAGGGAGGTGTGACAGATGGATCACTACATACAGGATTGGCTGACGCTATACAGTTATCACTATACATTGTCACTATGGGTGCACATATGTACCAGCGCTATACCTGATGTAAGGGAGGTGTGACAGATGGATCACTACATACAGGATTGGCTGACACTATACAGTTATCACTATCCATTGTCACTATGGGTGCACATATGTACCAGCGCTATACCTGATGTAAGGGAGGTGTGACAGATGGATCACTACATACAGGATTGGCTGACGCTATACAGTTATCACTATCCATTGTCACTATGAGTGCACATATGTACCAGCGCTATACTTGATGTAAGGGAGGTCTGACAGATGGATCACTACATACAGGATTGGCTGACACTATACAGTTATCACTATCCATTGTCACTATGGGTGCACATATGTACCAGCGCTATACCTGATGTAAGGGAGGTGTAACAGATGGATCACTACATACAGGATTGGCTGACACTATACAGTTATCACTATCCATTGTCACTATGAGTGCACATATGTACCAGCGCTATACCTGATGTAAGGGAGGTGTGACAGATGGATCACTACATACAGGATTGGCTGACACTATACAGTTATCACTATCCATTGTCACTATGGGTGCACATATGTACCAGCGCTATACCTGATGTAAGGGAGGTGTGACAGATGGATCACTACATACAGGATTGGCTGACGCTATACAGTTATCACTATCCATTGTCACTATGGGTGCACATATGTACCAGCGCTATACTTGATGTAAGGGAGGTCTGACAGATGGATCACTACATACAGGATTGGCTGACACTATACAGTTATCACTATACATTGTCACTATGGGTGCACATATGTACCAGCGCTATACCTGATGTAAGGGAGGTGTGACAGATGGATCACTACATACAGGATTGGCTGACACTATACAGTTATCACTATCCATTGTCACTATGGGTGCACATATGTACCAGCGCTATACCTGATGTAAGGGAGGTGTGACAGATGGATCACTACATACAGGATTGGCTGACGCTATACAGTTATCACTATCCATTGTCACTATGGGTGCACATATGTACCAGCGCTATACCTGATGTAAGGGAGGTGTGACAGATGGATCACTACATACAGGATTGGCTGACACTATACAGTTATCACTATCCATTGTCACTATGGGTGCACATATGTACCAGCGCTATACCTGATGTAAGGGAGGTGTGACAGATGGATCACTACATACAGGATTGGCTGACGCTATACAGTTATCACTATCCATTGTCACTATGGGTGCACATATGTACCAGCGCTATACTTGATGTAAGGGAGGTGTGACAGATGGATCACTACATACAGGATTGGCTGACGCTATACAGTTATCACTATCCATTGTCACTATGAGTGCACATATGTACCAGCGCTATACTTGATGTAAGGGAGGTCTGACAGATTGATCACTACATACAGGATTGGCTGACACTATACAGTTATCACTATCCATTGTCACTATGGGTGCACATATGTACCAGCGCTATACCTGATGTAAGGGAGGTCTGACAGATGGATCACTACATACAGGATTGGCTGACGCTATACAGTTATCACTATACATTGTCACTATGGGTGCACATATGTACCAGCGCTATACCTGATGTAAGGGAGGTGTGACAGATGGATCACTACATACAGGATTGGCTGACACTATACAGTTATCACTATCCATTGTCACTATGAGTGCACATATGTACCAGCGCTATACCTGATGTAAGGGAGGTGTGACAGATGGATCACTACATACAGGATTGGCTGACGCTATACAGTTATCACTATCCATTGTCACTATGGGTGCACATATGTACCAGCGCTATACTTGATGTAAGGGAGGTGTGACAGATGGATCACTACATACAGGATTGGCTGACACTATACAGTTATCACTATACATTGTCACTATGGGTGCACATATGTACCAGCGCTATACCTGATGTAAGGGAGGTGTGACAGATGGATCACTACATACAGGATTGGCTGACACTATACAGTTATCACTATCCATTGTCACTATGGGTGCACATATGTACCAGCGCTATACCTGATGTAAGGGAGGTGTGACAGATGGATCACTACATACAGGATTGGCTGACGCTATACAGTTATCACTATCCATTGTCACTATGAGTGCACATATGTACCAGCGCTATACTTGATGTAAGGGAGGTGTGACAGATGGATCACTACATACAGGATTGGCTGACGCTATACAGTTATCACTATCCATTGTCACTATGAGTGCACATATGTACCAGCGCTATACTTGATGTAAGGGAGGTGTGACAGATGGATCACTACATACAGGATTGGCTGACGCTATACAGTTATCACTATCCATTGTCACTATGAGTGCACATATGTACCAGCGCTATACTTGATGTAAGGGAGGTCTGACAGATGGATCACTACATACAGGATTGGCTGACACTATACAGTTATCACTATACATTGTCACTATGGGTGCACATATGTACCAGCGCTATACCTGATGTAAGGGAGGTGTGACAGATGGATCACTACATACAGGATTGGCTGACACTATACAGTTATCACTATCCATTGTCACTATGGGTGCATATATGTACCAGCGCTATACTTGATGTAAGGGAGGTGTGACAGATGGATCACTACATACAGGATTGGCTGACACTATACAGTTATCACTATACATTGTCACTATGAGTGCACATATGTACCAGCGCTATACTTGATGTAAGGGAGGTCTGACAGATGGATCACTACATACAGGATTGGCTGACACTATACAGTTATCACTATCCATTGTCACTATGGGTGCACATATGTACCAGCGCTATACCTGATGTAAGGGAGGTGTAACAGATGGATCACTACATACAGGATTGGCTGACACTATACAGTTATCACTATCCATTGTCACTATGGGTGCACATATGTACCAGCGCTATACCTGATGTAAGGGAGGTGTGACAGATGGATCACTACATACAGGATTGGCTGACACTATACAGTTATCACTATCCATTGTCACTATGGGTGCACATATGTACCAGCGCTATACCTGATGTAAGGGAGGTGTGACAGATGGATCACTACATACAGGATTGGCTGACACTATACAGTTATCACTATACATTGTCACTATGGGTGCACATATGTACCAGCGCTATACCTGATGTAAGGGAGGTGTGACAGATGGATCACTACATACAGGATTGGCTGACGCTATACAGTTATCACTATACATTGTCACTATGGGTGCACATATGTACCAGCGCTATACTTGATGTAAGGGAGGTCTGACAGATGGATCACTACATACAAGATTGGCTGACGCTATACAGTTATCACTATCCATTGTCACTATGGGTGCACATATGTACCAGCGCTATACCTGATGTAAGGGAGGTGTGACAGATGGATCACTACATACAGGATTGGCTGACACTATACAGTTATCACTATCCATTGTCACTATGGGTGCACATATGTACCAGCGCTATACCTGATGTAAGGGAGGTGTGACAGATGGATCACTACATACAGGATTGGCTGACACTATACAGTTATCACTATCCATTGTCACTATGGGTGCACATATGTACCAGCGCTATACCTGATGTAAGGGAGGTGTGACAGATGGATCACTACATACAGGATTGGCTGACACTATACAGTTATCACTATCCATTGTCACTATGGGTGCACATATGTACCAGCGCTATACCTGATGTAAGGGAGGTGTGACAGATGGATCACTACATACAGGATTGGCTGACACTATACAGTTATCACTATCCATTGTCACTATGGGTGCACATATGTACCAGCGCTATACTTGATGTAAGGGAGGTCTGACAGATGGATCACTACATACAGGATTGGCTGACACTATACAGTTATCACTATACATTGTCACTATGAGTGCACATATGTACCAGCGCTATACTTGATGTAAGGGAGGTCTGACAGATGGATCACTACATACAGGATTGGCTGACACTATACAGTTATCACTATCCATTGTCACTATGGGTGCACATATGTACCAGCGCTATACCTGATGTAAGGGAGGTGTGACAGATGGATCACTACATACAGGATTGGCTGACACTATACAGTTATCACTATCCATTGTCACTATGAGTGCACATATGTACCAGCGCTATACCTGATGTAAGGGAGGTGTGACAGATGGATCACTACATACAGGATTGGCTGACGCTATACAGTTATCACTATCCATTGTCACTATGGGTGCACATATGTACCAGCGCTATACCTGATGTAAGGGAGGTGTGACAGATGGATCACTACATACAGGATTGGCTGACACTATACAGTTATCACTATCCATTGTCACTATGAGTGCACATATGTACCAGCGCTATACCTGATGTAAGGGAGGTCTGACAGATGGATCACTACATACAGGATTGGCTGACACTATACAGTTATCACTATACATTGTCACTATGGGTGCACATATGTACCAGCGCTATACCTGATGTAAGGGAGGTGTGACAGATGGATCACTACATACAGGATTGGCTGACGCTATACAGTTATCACTATACATTGTCACTATGGGTGCACATATGTACCAGCGCTATACCTGATGTAAGGGAGGTGTGACAGATGGATCACTACATACAGGATTGGCTGACACTATACAGTTATCACTATCCATTGTCACTATGAGTGCACATATGTACCAGCGCTATACCTGATGTAAGGGAGGTCTGACAGATGGATCACTACATACAGGATTGGCTGACACTATACAGTTATCACTATCCATTGTCACTATGGGTGCACATATGTACCAGCGCTATACCTGATGTAAGGGAGGTCTGACAGATGGATCACTACATACAGGATTGGCTGACACTATACAGTTATCACTATACATTGTCACTATGGGTGCACATATGTACCAGCGCTATACCTGATGTAAGGGAGGTGTGACAGATGGATCACTACATACAGGATTGGCTGACACTATACAGTTATCACTATACATTGTCACTATGGGTGCACATATGTACCAGCGCTATACCTGATGTAAGGGAGGTCTGACAGATGGATCACTACATACAGGATTGGCTGACACTATACAGTTATCACTATCCATTGTCACTATGGGTGCACATATGTACCAGCGCTATACCTGATGTAAGGGAGGTCTGACAGATGGATCACTACATACAGGATTGGCTGACACTATACAGTTATCACTATACATTGTCACTATGGGTGCACATATGTACCAGCGCTATACCTGATGTAAGGGAGGTCTGACAGATGGATCACTACATACAGGATTGGCTGACACTATACAGTTATCACTATCCATTGTCACTATGGGTGCACATATGTACCAGCGCTATACCTGATGTAAGGGAGGTGTGACAGATGGATCACTACATACAGGATTGGCTGACACTATACAGTTATCACTATACATTGTCACTATGGGTGCACATATGTACCAGCGCTATACCTGATGTAAGGGAGGTGTGACAGATGGATCACTACATACAGGATTGGCTGACACTATACAGTTATCACTATCCATTGTCACTATGGGTGCACATATGTACCAGCGCTATACCTGATGTAAGGGAGGTGTGACAGATGGATCACTACATACAGGATTGGCTGACGCTATACAGTTATCACTATCCATTGTCACTATGAGTGCACATATGTACCAGCGCTATACTTGATGTAAGGGAGGTCTGACAGATGGATCACTACATACAGGATTGGCTGACACTATACAGTTATCACTATCCATTGTCACTATGGGTGCACATATGTACCAGCGCTATACCTGATGTAAGGGAGGTGTTACAGATGGATCACTACATACAGGATTGGCTGACACTATACAGTTATCACTATCCATTGTCACTATGAGTGCACATATGTACCAGCGCTATACTTGATGTAAGGGAGGTCTGACAGATGGATCACTACATACAGGATTGGCTGACACTATACAGTTATCACTATACATTGTCACTATGGGTGCACATATGTACCAGCGCTATACCTGATGTAAGGGAGGTGTGACAGATGGATCACTACATACAGGATTGGCTGACACTATACAGTTATCACTATCCATTGTCACTATGGGTGCACATATGTACCAGCGCTATACCTGATGTAAGGGAGGTGTGACAGATGGATCACTACATACAGGATTGGCTGACGCTATACAGTTATCACTATCCATTGTCACTATGGGTGCACATATGTACCAGCGCTATACCTGATGTAAGGGAGGTGTGACAGATGGATCACTACATACAGGATTGGCTGACACTATACAGTTATCACTATCCATTGTCACTATGGGTGCACATATGTACCAGCGCTATACCTGATGTAAGGGAGGTGTGACAGATGGATCACTACATACAGGATTGGCTGACGCTATACAGTTATCACTATCCATTGTCACTATGGGTGCACATATGTACCAGCGCTATACTTGATGTAAGGGAGGTGTGACAGATGGATCACTACATACAGGATTGGCTGACGCTATACAGTTATCACTATCCATTGTCACTATGAGTGCACATATGTACCAGCGCTATACTTGATGTA
This sequence comes from Taudactylus pleione, assembly GCA_031769625.1. Classification (NCBI taxonomy): domain Eukaryota; kingdom Metazoa; phylum Chordata; class Amphibia; order Anura; family Myobatrachidae; genus Taudactylus; species Taudactylus pleione. The sequence goes on along the minus strand of JAUIMM010000693.1, from coordinate 44,818 downwards.
AGGGAGGTCTGACAGATTGATCACTACATACAGGATTGGCTGACGCTATACAGTTATCACTATCCATTGTCACTATGGGTGCACATATGTACCAGCGCTATACCTGATGTAAGGGAGGTCTGACAGATGGATCACTACATACAGGATTGGCTGACGCTATACAGTTATCACTATACATTGTCACTATGGGTGCACATATGTACCAGCGCTATACCTGATGTAAGGGAGGTGTGACAGATGGATCACTACATACAGGATTGGCTGACACTATACAGTTATCACTATCCATTGTCACTATGAGTGCACATATGTACCAGCGCTATACCTGATGTAAGGGAGGTGTGACAGATGGATCACTACATACAGGATTGGCTGACGCTATACAGTTATCACTATCCATTGTCACTATGGGTGCACATATGTACCAGCGCTATACTTGATGTAAGGGAGGTGTGACAGATGGATCACTACATACAGGATTGGCTGACACTATACAGTTATCACTATACATTGTCACTATGGGTGCACATATGTACCAGCGCTATACCTGATGTAAGGGAGGTGTGACAGATGGATCACTACATACAGGATTGGCTGACACTATACAGTTATCACTATCCATTGTCACTATGGGTGCACATATGTACCAGCGCTATACCTGATGTAAGGGAGGTGTGACAGATGGATCACTACATACAGGATTGGCTGACGCTATACAGTTATCACTATCCATTGTCACTATGAGTGCACATATGTACCAGCGCTATACTTGATGTAAGGGAGGTGTGACAGATGGATCACTACATACAGGATTGGCTGACGCTATACAGTTATCACTATCCATTGTCACTATGAGTGCACATATGTACCAGCGCTATACTTGATGTAAGGGACGTGTGACAGATGGATCACTACATACAGGATTGGCTGACGCTATACAGTTATCACTATCCATTGTCACTATGAGTGCACATATGTACCAGCGCTATACTTGATGTAAGGGAGGTCTGACAGATGGATCACTACATACAGGATTGGCTGACACTATACAGTTATCACTATACATTGTCACTATGGGTGCACATATGTACCAGCGCTATACCTGATGTAAGGGAGGTGTGACAGATGGATCACTACATACAGGATTGGCTGACACTATACAGTTATCACTATCCATTGTCACTATGGGTGCATATATGTACCAGCGCTATACTTGATGTAAGGGAGGTGTGACAGATGGATCACTACATACAGGATTGGCTGACACTATACAGTTATCACTATACATTGTCACTATGAGTGCACATATGTACCAGCGCTATACTTGATGTAAGGGAGGTCTGACAGATGGATCACTACATACAGGATTGGCTGACACTATACAGTTATCACTATCCATTGTCACTATGGGTGCACATATGTACCAGCGCTATACCTGATGTAAGGGAGGTGTAACAGATGGATCACTACATACAGGATTGGCTGACACTATACAGTTATCACTATCCATTGTCACTATGAGTGCACATATGTACCAGCGCTATACTTGATGTAAGGGAGGTCTGACAGATGGATCACTACATACAGGATTGGCTGACACTATACAGTTATCACTATCCATTGTCACTATGGGTGCACATATGTACCAGCGCTATACCTGATGTAAGGGAGGTGTGACAGATGGATCACTACATACAGGATTGGCTGACACTATACAGTTATCACTATCCATTGTCACTATGGGTGCACATATGTACCAGCGCTATACCTGATGTAAGGGAGGTGTGACAGATGGATCACTACATACAGGATTGGCTGACACTATACAGTTATCACTATACATTGTCACTATGGGTGCACATATGTACCAGCGCTATACCTGATGTAAGGGAGGTGTGACAGATGGATCACTACATACAGGATTGGCTGACACTATACAGTTATCACTATCCATTGTCACTATGGGTGCACATATGTACCAGCGCTATACTTGATGTAAGGGAGGTCTGACAGATGGATCACTACATACAGGATTGGCTGACGCTATACAGTTATCACTATCCATTGTCACTATGGGTGCACATATGTACCAGCGCTATACCTGATGTAAGGGAGGTGTGACAGATGGATCACTACATACAGGATTGGCTGACGCTATACAGTTATCACTATCCATTGTCACTATGGGTGCACATATGTACCAGCGCTATACCTGATGTAAGGGAGGTGTGACAGATGGATCACTACATACAGGATTGGCTGACGCTATACAGTTATCACTATCCATTGTCACTATGGGTGCACATATGTACCAGCGCTATACTTGATGTAAGGGAGGTGTGACAGATGGATCACTACATACAGGATTGGCTGACGCTATACAGTTATCACTATCCATTGTCACTATGAGTGCACATATGTACCAGCGCTATACTTGATGTAAGGGAGGTCTGACAGATTGATCACTACATACAGGATTGGCTGACACTATACAGTTATCACTATCCATTGTCACTATGGGTGCACATATGTACCAGCGCTATACCTGATGTAAGGGAGGTCTGACAGATGGATCACTACATACAGGATTGGCTGACGCTATACAGTTATCACTATACATTGTCACTATGGGTGCACATATGTACCAGCGCTATACCTGATGTAAGGGAGGTGTGACAGATGGATCACTACATACAGGATTGGCTGACACTATACAGTTATCACTATCCATTGTCACTATGAGTGCACATATGTACCAGCGCTATACCTGATGTAAGGGAGGTGTGACAGATGGATCACTACATACAGGATTGGCTGACGCTATACAGTTATCACTATCCATTGTCACTATGGGTGCACATATGTACCAGCGCTATACTTGATGTAAGGGAGGTGTGACAGATGGATCACTACATACAGGATTGGCTGACACTATACAGTTATCACTATACATTGTCACTATGGGTGCACATATGTACCAGCGCTATACCTGATGTAAGGGAGGTGTGACAGATGGATCACTACATACAGGATTGGCTGACACTATACAGTTATCACTATCCATTGTCACTATGGGTGCACATATGTACCAGCGCTATACCTGATGTAAGGGAGGTGTGACAGATGGATCACTACATACAGGATTGGCTGACGCTATACAGTTATCACTATCCATTGTCACTATGAGTGCACATATGTACCAGCGCTATACTTGATGTAAGGGAGGTGTGACAGATGGATCACTACATACAGGATTGGCTGACGCTATACAGTTATCACTATCCATTGTCACTATGAGTGCACATATGTACCAGCGCTATACTTGATGTAAGGGACGTGTGACAGATGGATCACTACATACAGGATTGGCTGACGCTATACAGTTATCACTATCCATTGTCACTATGAGTGCACATATGTACCAGCGCTATACTTGATGTAAGGGAGGTCTGACAGATGGATCACTACATACAGGATTGGCTGACACTATACAGTTATCACTATACATTGTCACTATGGGTGCACATATGTACCAGCGCTATACCTGATGTAAGGGAGGTGTGACAGATGGATCACTACATACAGGATTGGCTGACACTATACAGTTATCACTATCCATTGTCACTATGGGTGCATATATGTACCAGCGCTATACTTGATGTAAGGGAGGTGTGACAGATGGATCACTACATACAGGATTGGCTGACACTATACAGTTATCACTATACATTGTCACTATGAGTGCACATATGTACCAGCGCTATACTTGATGTAAGGGAGGTCTGACAGATGGATCACTACATACAGGATTGGCTGACACTATACAGTTATCACTATCCATTGTCACTATGGGTGCACATATGTACCAGCGCTATACCTGATGTAAGGGAGGTGTAACAGATGGATCACTACATACAGGATTGGCTGACACTATACAGTTATCACTATCCATTGTCACTATGAGTGCACATATGTACCAGCGCTATACTTGATGTAAGGGAGGTCTGACAGATGGATCACTACATACAGGATTGGCTGACACTATACTGTTATCACTATCCATTGTCACTATGGGTGCACATATGTACCAGCGCTATACCTGATGTAAGGGAGGTGTGACAGATGGATCACTACATACAGGATTGGCTGACACTATACAGTTATCACTATCCATTGTCACTATGGGTGCACATATGTACCAGCGCTATACCTGATGTAAGGGAGGTGTGACAGATGGATCACTACATACAGGATTGGCTGACACTATACAGTTATCACTATACATTGTCACTATGGGTGCACATATGTACCAGCGCTATACCTGATGTAAGGGAGGTGTGACAGATGGATCACTACATACAGGATTGGCTGACACTATACAGTTATCACTATCCATTGTCACTATGGGTGCACATATGTACCAGCGCTATACTTGATGTAAGGGAGGTCTGACAGATGGATCACTACATACAGGATTGGCTGACGCTATACAGTTATCACTATCCATTGTCACTATGGGTGCACATATGTACCAGCGCTATACTTGATGTAAGGGAGGTCTGACAGATGGATCACTACATACAGGATTGGCTGACACTATACAGTTATCACTATCCATTGTCACTATGGGTGCACATATGTACCAGCGCTATACCTGATGTAAGGGAGGTCTGACAGATGGATCACTACATACAGGATTGGCTGACACTATACAGTTATCACTATCCATTGTCACTATGAGTGCACATATGTACCAGCGCTATACCTGATCTAAGGGAGGTGTGACAGATGGATCACTACATACAGGATTGGCTGACGCTATACAGTTATCACTATCCATTGTCACTATGGGTGCACATATGTACCAGCGCTATACCTGATGTAAGGGAGGTGTGACAGATGGATCACTACATACAGGATTGGCTGACACTATACAGTTATCACTATCCATTGTCACTATGAGTGCACATATGTACCAGCGCTATACCTGATGTAAGGGAGGTCTGACAGATGGATCACTACATACAGGATTGGCTGACACTATACAGTTATCACTATACATTGTCACTATGGGTGCACATATGTACCAGCGCTATACCTGATGTAAGGGAGGTGTGACAGATGGATCACTACATACAGGATTGGCTGACACTATACAGTTATCACTATCCATTGTCACTATGAGTGCACATATGTACCAGCGCTATACCTGATGTAAGGGAGGTGTGACAGATGGATCACTACATACAGGATTGGCTGACACTATACAGTTATCACTATCCATTGTCACTATGGGTGCACATATGTACCAGCGCTATACCTGATGTAAGGGAGGTCTGACAGATGGATCACTACATACAGGATTGGCTGACACTATACAGTTATCACTATACATTGTCACTATGGGTGCACATATGTACCAGCGCTATACCTGATGTAAGGGAGGTGTGACAGATGGATCACTACATACAGGATTGGCTGACACTATACAGTTATCACTATACATTGTCACTATGGGTGCACATATGTACCAGCGCTATACCTGATGTAAGGGAGGTCTGACAGATGGATCACTACATACAGGATTGGCTGACACTATACAGTTATCACTATCCATTGTCACTATGGGTGCACATATGTACCAGCGCTATACCTGATGTAAGGGAGGTCTGACAGATGGATCACTACATACAGGATTGGCTGACACTATACAGTTATCACTATCCATTGTCACTATGGGTGCACATATGTACCAGCGCTATACCTGATGTAAGGGAGGTCTGACAGATGGATCACTACATACAGGATTGGCTGACACTATACAGTTATCACTATCCATTGTCACTATGGGTGCACATATGTACCAGCGCTATACCTGATGTAAGGGAGGTGTGACAGATGGATCACTACATACAGGATTGGCTGACACTATACAGTTATCACTATACATTGTCACTATGGGTGCACATATGTACCAGCGCTATACCTGATGTAAGGGAGGTGTGACAGATGGATCACTACATACAGGATTGGCTGACACTATACAGTTATCACTATCCATTGTCACTATGAGTGCACATATGTACCAGCGCTATACCTGATGTAAGGGAGGTCTGACAGATGGATCACTACATACAGGATTGGCTGACACTATACAGTTATCACTATCCATTGTCACTATGGGTGCACATATGTACCAGCGCTATACCTGATGTAAGGGAGGTCTGACAGATGGATCACTACATACAGGATTGGCTGACACTATACAGTTATCACTATCCATTGTCACTATGAGTGCACATATGTACCAGCGCTATACCTGATGTAAGGGAGGTGTGACAGATGGATCACTACATACAGGATTGGCTGACGCTATACAGTTATCACTATACATTGTCACTATGGGTGCACATATGTACCAGCGCTATACCTGATGTAAGGGAGGTGTGACAGATGGATCACTACATACAGGATTGGCTGACGCTATACAGTTATCACTATCCATTGTCACTATGGGTGCACATATGTACCAGCGCTATACCTGATGTAAGGGAGGTGTGACAGATGGATCACTACATACAGGATTGGCTGACACTATACAGTTATCACTATCCATTGTCACTATGAGTGCACATATGTACCAGCGCTATACCTGATGTAAGGGAGGTGTGACAGATGGATCACTACATACAGGATTGGCTGACACTATACAGTTATCACTATACATTGTCACTATGGGTGCACATATGTACCAGCGCTATACCTGATGTAAGGGAGGTCTGACAGATGGATCACTACATACAGGATTGGCTGACGCTATACAGTTATCACTATACATTGTCACTATGAGTGCACATATGTACCAGCGCTATACCTGATGTAAGGGAGGTGTGACAGATGGATCACTACATACAGGATTGGCTGACGCTATACAGTTATCACTATACATTGTCACTATGGGTGCACATATGTACCAGCGCTATACCTGATGTAAGGGAGGTGTGACAGATGGATCACTACATACAGGATTGGCTGACGCTATACAGTTATCACTATCCATTGTCACTATGGGTGCACATATGTACCAGCGCTATACCTGATGTAAGGGAGGTGTGACAGATGGATCACTACATACAGGATTGGCTGACGCTATACAGTTATCACTATACATTGTCACTATGAGTGCACATATGTACCAGCGCTATACCTGATGTAAGGGAGGTGTGACAGATGGATCACTACATACAGGATTGGCTGACGCTATACAGTTATCACTATCCATTGTCACTATGGGTGCACATATGTACCAGCGCTATACCTGATGTAAGGGAGGTGTGACAGATGGATCACTACATACAGGATTGGCTGACGCTATACAGTTATCACTATCCATTGTCACTATGGGTGCACATATGTACCAGCGCTATACCTGATGTAAGGGAGGTCTGACAGATGGATCACTACATACAGGATTGGCTGACACTATACAGTTATCACTATCCATTGTCACTATGAGTGCACATATGTACCAGCGCTATACCTGATGTAAGGGAGGTGTGACAGATGGATCACTACATACAGGATTGGCTGACACTATACAGTTATCACTATACATTGTCACTATGGGTGCACATATGTACCAGCGCTATACCTGATGTAAGGGAGGTCTGACAGATGGATCACTACATACAGGATTGGCTGACGCTATACAGTTATCACTATACATTGTCACTATGAGTGCACATATGTACCAGCGCTATACCTGATGTAAGGGAGGTGTGACAGATGGATCACTACATACAGGATTGGCTGACGCTATACAGTTATCACTATACATTGTCACTATGGGTGCACATATGTACCAGCGCTATACCTGATGTAAGGGAGGTCTGACAGATGGATCACTACATACAGGATTGGCTGACGCTATACAGTTATCACTATCCATTGTCACTATGGGTGCACATATGTACCAGCGCTATACCTGATGTAAGGGAGGTCTGACAGATGGATCACTACATACAGGATTGGCTGACGCTATACAGTTATCACTATACATTGTCACTATGAGTGCACATATGTACCAGCGCTATACCTGATGTAAGGGAGGTGTGACAGATGGATCACTACATACAGGATTGGCTGACGCTATACAGTTATCACTATACATTGTCACTATGGGTGCACATATGTACCAGCGCTATACCTGATGTAAGGGAGGTCTGACAGATGGATCACTACATACAGGATTGGCTGACGCTATACAGTTATCACTATCCATTGTCACTATGGGTGCACATATGTACCAGCGCTATACCTGATGTAAGGGAGGTGTGACAGATGGATCACTACATACAGGATTGGCTGACGCTATACAGTTATCACTATCCATTGTCACTATGGGTGCACATATGTACCAGCGCTATACCTGATGTAAGGGAGGTGTGACAGATGGATCACTACATACAGGATTGGCTGACACTATACAGTTATCACTATCCATTGTCACTATGGGTGCACATATGTACCAGCGCTATACCTGATGTAAGGGAGGTGTGACAGATGGATCACTACATACAGGATTGGCTGACACTATACAGTTATCACTATCCATTGTCACTATGGGTGCACATATGTACCAGCGCTATACCTGATGTAAGGGAGGTCTGACAGATGGATCACTACATACAGGATTGGCTGACGCTATACAGTTATCACTATACATTGTCACTATGAGTGCACATATGTACCAGCGCTATACCTGATGTAAGGGAGGTGTGACAGATGGATCACTACATACAGGATTGGCTGACGCTATACAGTTATCACTATACATTGTCACTATGGGTGCACATATGTACCAGCGCTATACCTGATGTAAGGGAGGTCTGACAGATGGATCACTACATACAGGATTGGCTGACGCTATACAGTTATCACTATCCATTGTCACTATGGGTGCACATATGTACCAGCGCTATACCTGATGTAAGGGAGGTCTGACAGATGGATCACTACATACAGGATTGGCTGACGCTATACAGTTATCACTATACATTGTCACTATGAGTGCACATATGTACCAGCGCTATACCTGATGTAAGGGAGGTGTGACAGATGGATCACTACATACAGGATTGGCTGACGCTATACAGTTATCACTATACATTGTCACTATGGGTGCACATATGTACCAGCGCTATACCTGATGTAAGGGAGGTCTGACAGATGGATCACTACATACAGGATTGGCTGACGCTATACAGTTATCACTATCCATTGTCACTATGGGTGCACATATGTACCAGCGCTATACCTGATGTAAGGGAGGTGTGACAGATGGATCACTACATACAGGATTGGCTGACGCTATACAGTTATCACTATCCATTGTCACTATGGGTGCACATATGTACCAGCGCTATACCTGATGTAAGGGAGGTGTGACAGATGGATCACTACATACAGGATTGGCTGACGCTATACAGTTATCACTATCCATTGTCACTATGGGTGCACATATGTACCAGCGCTATACCTGATGTAAGGGAGGTCTGACAGATGGATCACTACATACAGGATTGGCTGACGCTATACAGTTATCACTATCCATTGTCACTATGGGTGCACATATGTACCAGCGCTATACCTGATGTAAGGGAGGTCTGACAGATGGATCACTACATACAGGATTGGCTGACGCTATACAGTTATCACTATACATTGTCACTATGGGTGCACATATGTACCAGCGCTATACCTGATGTAAGGGAGGTCTGACAGATGGATCACTACATACAGGATTGGCTGACGCTATACAGTTATCACTATACATTGTCACTATGGGTGCACATATGTACCAGCGCTATACCTGATGTAAGGGAGGTCTGACAGATGGATCACTACATACAGGATTGGCTGACGCTATACAGTTATCACTATCCATTGTCACTATGGGTGCACATATGTACCAGCGCTATACCTGATGTAAGGGAGGTCTGACAGATGGATCACTACATACAGGATTGGCTGACGCTATACAGTTATCACTATCCATTGTCACTATGGGTGCACATATGTACCAGCGCTATACCTGATGTAAGGGAGGTCTGACAGATGGATCACTACATACAGGATTGGCTGACGCTATACAGTTATCACTATACATTGTCACTATGGGTGCACATATGTACCAGCGCTATACCTGATGTAAGGGAGGTCTGACAGATGGATCACTACATACAGGATTGGCTGACACTATACAGTTATCACTATCCATTGTCACTATGGGTGCACATATGTACCAGCGCTATACCTGATGTAAGGGAGGTCTGACAGATGGATCACTACATACAGGATTGGCTGACGCTATACAGTTATCACTATACATTGTCACTATGGGTGCACATATGTACCAGCGCTATACCTGATGTAAGGGAGGTCTGACAGATGGATCACTACATACAGGATTGGCTGACGCTATACAGTTATCACTATACATTGTCACTATGGGTGCACATATGTACCAGCGCTATACCTGATGTAAGGGAGGTCTGACAGATGGATCACTACATACAGGATTGGCTGACGCTATACAGTTATCACTATACATTGTCACTATGGGTGCACATATGTACCAGCGCTATACCTGATGTAAGGGAGGTCTGACAGATGGATCACTACATACAGGATTGGCTGACGCTATACAGTTATCACTATACATTGTCACTATGAGTGCACATATGTACCAGCGCTATACCTGATGTAAGGGAGGTCTGACAGATGGATCACTACATACAGGATTGGCTGACGCTATACAGTTATCACTATACATTGTCACTATGGGTGCACATATGTACCAGCGCTATACCTGATGTAAGGGAGGTCTGACAGATGGATCACTACATACAGGATTGGCTGACACTATACAGTTATCACTATCCATTGTCACTATGGGTGCACATATGTACCAGCGCTATACCTGATGTAAGGGAGGTCTGACAGATGGATCACTACATACAGGATTGGCTGACGCTATACAGTTATCACTATACATTGTCACTATGGGTGCACATATGTACCAGCGCTATACCTGATGTAAGGGAGGTCTGACAGATGGATCACTACATACAGGATTGGCTGACGCTATACAGTTATCACTATACATTGTCACTATGGGTGCACATATGTACCAGCGCTATACCTGATGTAAGGGAGGTGTGACAGATGGATCACTACATACAGGATTGGCTGACGCTATACAGTTATCACTATACATTGTCACTATGGGTGCACATATGTACCAGCGCTATACCTGATGTAAGGGAGGTCTGACAGATGGATCACTACATACAGGATTGGCTGACACTATACAGTTATCACTATCCATTGTCACTATGAGTGCACATATGTACCAGCGCTATACCTGATGTAAGGGAGGTGTGACAGATGGATCACTACATACAGGATTGGCTGACGCTATACAGTTATCACTATACATTGTCACTATGGGTGCACATATGTACCAGCGCTATACCTGATGTAAGGGAGGTCTGACAGATGGATCACTACATACAGGATTGGCTGACGCTATACAGTTATCACTATACATTGTCACTATGGGTGCACATATGTACCAGCGCTATACTTGATGTAAGGGAGGTGTGACAGATGGATCACTACATACAGGATTGGCTGACACTATACAGTTATCACTATCCATTGTCACTATGGGTGCACATATGTACCAGCGCTATACCTGATGTAAGGGAGGTGTAACAGATGGATCACTACATACAGGATTGGCTGACACTATACAGTTATCACTATCCATTGTCACTATGAGTGCACATATGTACCAGCGCTATACCTGATGTAAGGGAGGTGTGACAGATGGATCACTACATACAGGATTGGCTGACGCTATACAGTTATCACTATCCATTGTCACTATGGGTGCACATATGTACCAGCGCTATACCTGATGTAAGGGAGGTGTGACAGATGGATCACTACATACAGGATTGGCTGACGCTATACAGTTATCACTATCCATTGTCACTATGAGTGCACATATGTACCAGCGCTATACCTGATGTAAGGGAGGTGTGACAGATGGATCACTACATACAGGATTGGCTGACGCTATACAGTTATCACTATCCATTGTCACTATGGGTGCACATATGTACCAGCGCTATACCTGATGTAAGGGAGGTGTGACAGATGGATCACTACATACAGGATTGGCTGACACTATACAGTTATCACTATCCATTGTCACTATGGGTGCACATATGTACCAGCGCTATACTTGATGTAAGGGAGGTGTGACAGATGGATCACTACATACAGGATTGGCTGACACTATTCAGTTATCACTATCCATTGTCACTATGGGTGCACATATGTACCAGCGCTATACTTGATGTAAGGGAGGTGTGACAGATGGATCACTACATACAGGATTGGCTGACACTATACAGTTATCACTATCCATTGTCACTATGGGTGCACATATGTACCAGCGCTATACTTGATGTAAGGGAGGTGTGACAGATGGATCACTACATACAGGATTGGCTGACACTATACAGTTATCACTATCCATTGTCACTATGGGTGCACATATGTACCAGCGCTATACCTGATGTAAGGGAGGTCTGACAGATGGATCACTACATACAGGATTGGCTGACACTATACAGTTATCACTATACATTGTCACTATGGGTGCACATATGTACCAGCGCTATACCTGATGTAAGGGAGGTGTGACAGATGGATCACTACATACAGGATTGGCTGACACTATACAGTTATCACTATCCATTGTCACTATGGGTGCACATATGTACCAGCGCTATACCTGATGTAAGGGAGGTGTGACAGATGGATCACTACATACACGTGTCATAGATGCTTGGTTTGGATGTTACCTGGCCAGCTTTGGTGAGTCTGTGCCCACTGCAGCCTCTTCCTGCTCTCAGCTGACAAGATCCATCCATTATATGGAATGACGGGCTGTGCGGTCACCAGTGATGTAACACACAGATATCTGAGTCACTGTCACCTAGAACCAGGCTGGCCATCCTCTCTCATTAACAGGCCGCTCTCACCCACAGAACTGCCGCTCTCACCCACAGAACTGCCGCTCTCACCCACAGAACTGCCGCTCGCTGGAAGCTTTGTATCATGTGCAGCATTAGCTGGAATGTCTAGGGACTGCTGTGGATTATAATGCCAGGAGATCAGCTGTGTCTGATATACACAACCACCCCATCTGCTGCCAACAATTATTCCACAGACAACGTTACTTCCAACACATCTACCCCATTCCCATGGTCTCAGCACCAGCATTGGCTGTGTGCTTATATACATGGAGGTGCTGCCACGTGATTGGCTGTGTACTTTTATACATGGAGGTGCTGCCACGTGATTGGCTGTGTGCTTATATACATGGAGGTGCTGCCACGTGATTGGCTGTGTGCTTATATACATGGAGGTGCTGCCACGTGATTGGCTGTGTGCTTATATACATGGAGGTGCTGCCACGTGATTGGCTGTGTGCTTATATACATGGAGGTGCTGCCACGTGATTGGCTGTGTGCTTTTATACATGGAGGTGCTGCCACGTGATTGGCTGTGTGCTTTTATACATGGAGGTGCTGCCACGTGATTGGCTGTGTGCTTTTATACATGGAGGTGCTGCCACGTGATTGGCTGTGTGCTTATATACATGGAGGTGCTGCCACGTGATTGGCTGTGTGCTTTTATACATGGAGTTGCTGCCACATGATTGGCTGATTAGATATTTTCAGTAACGAGCAGGTACACAGGTGCCTCTAATACATTTAAGCTGGCCACACATCTAAAGATTATCTGTCCAACCAGCCAACTAGCTGATTGGTTGGAATGAAAATCTGGTAACGTATGGGAGTAACTGATGATCAGCAATTTGCTCCTAAATGCCAGAAAACAGATGAAAATGGCGTCAGACAAGTTTGTTAAATGTTTGATCTAAACTATTTGTTCAAACAACAGTTTTTGTCCATTTTCCAGCGTTTGGGAGCAAATTGCTGATTGTCATTTACTATCATACGTTACCAGATTTTCATTCCAACCAATCAACTAGTTGGACAGGTAATCTTTAGATGGTCCTGTTCTTAATATTACGGGGGAAGGGGGTTGCTGACTGCCTTGTGTTGCAGTGCTGGCTTCCTCACAATGTCGCTCAAAACATCCCTCCCCGCACCGGGTGACATTGCGGGGAGGGACGCCACACTACAAAAATATGTGCGCAAGGTTACGTTTCCAGGCAAATTGGAACCACAAATCGTGCAGTTCATACAGCGTGTATGGACAATTGCGCACTCCTGCAGGTTGAACGCAATATCTTTTGGTTGGCCAATCAGAAGATATCATGTACCAGGTGGTGCAGTTTAATGAAGGACGGAATGAGATATATTGCACAGTGTGTTCAGGCAATCACGGATGGTCCAGGACGAAGGGAATTCTTCCCCACGATTGGAACCCTTGCCCGTCGTTGTAGTGTGTACCCACCCTAAGCTGTCTGCAGAATGAGAGCATTTCACATGTCAGCATTAGGACTATGGGGGTCATTTATTAATGATCGCATTGCAAGATGTGGCCATATCGCTGTAATGTATCATCCAGCACACGCATGGACGCAGGCTCCTTATAGAGCCCATACCTGCGATGTGCCTACAGTGCTGCTGCCGCTAACTGACCCTCTCCTGGTAGGTTTTGCATTGTGTAGCCCATTGGTTACAATGGGCTAACGCCATCTTCAGCCCAAAGTTGGTAAATCTGGCAGCATGAGATCCCCCATAGGGGAGATGAGGCTGCCGGTGGCAATGGGGGTAGCGGAGATATCTACTACATTCCTTCTGTCATACATCTGATGGAAAATGGGTGTTTTCAGGGATAAAGGGGCCTATTCAAACGATAAATGGCCCGGTAACCATGCAGAGACGCTAGTTTCCACATATCTAAGTTACCGGGCCATTCATCATCAGGGGTCCGATAGGACCCCCTTGGTATTTAGCAAACTTCTAAAACGTAAAGTTTTCGGAGTCTGCTGCCGAGAATAAGCGCCATCTTCAGATGGCGCTTGCTCTCGTTGCCTCGTTCCTTCCTATGGGAAGGAGTTCCGCAGATGCAAAGAGGGATCCGCACTACCTCCACTGCGCCTGTGTGATCTCACATCACGCATGCACAGCCGGGTAAACGGGGAGGAGGTAAGTAACGCAGCTGCAATACTAACCGAGGGGACAGCAGCTTTTTTTGGAGCAGTTATCCCCTCACGGGCACCATCAGGAATTGCTCCGATGTAATCTATCCCTCTCAGCGAGATCAATACTTCATCATCGGAGGCCATAAGGCCCCTAAGCCACAAATGTACAATGATAAATGGGCCCCTAAACATACCGTGCGCACATCGGTGCCATGGAATGGGGCCCTATACATCCCGTGCGCACATCAGTGCTATGGAATGGGCCCCTATACATCCCGTGCGCACATCGGTGCTATGGAATGGGGCCCTATACATCCCGTGCGCACATCGGTGCTATGGAATGGGCCCCTATACATCCCGTGCGCACTTCGGTGCTATGGAATGGGCCCCTATACATCCCGTGCGCACCTCGGTGCTATGGAATGGGCCCCTATACATCCCGTGTGCACCTCGGTGCTATGGAATGGGCCCCTATACATCCCGTGCGCACCTCGGTGCTATGGAATGGGCCCCTATACATCCCGTGCGCACATCGGTGCCATGGAATGGGGCCCTATACATCCCGTGCGCACATCGGTGCCATGGAATGGGCCCCTATACATCCCGTGCGCACATCGGTGCCATGGAATGGGGCCCTATACATCCCGTGCGCACATCGGTGCCATGGAATGGGGCCCTATACATCCCGTGCGCACATCGGTGCCATGGAATGGGGCCCTATACATCCCGTGCGCACCTCGGTGCTATGGAATGGGCCCCTATACATCCCGTGCGCACCTCGGTGCTATGTAATGGGCCCCTATACATCCCGTGCGCACATCGCTGCTATGGAATGGGCCCCTATACATCCCGTGCACACATCGGTGCTATGGAATGGGCCCCTATACATCCCGTGCACATATGGAATGGGCCCCTACACATCCCGTGTACACCTCAGTGCTATGGAATGGGCCCCTATACATCCCGTGCACACCTCGGTGCTATGGAATGGGCCCCTATACATCCCGTGCACATATGGAATGGGCCCTATACATCCCGTGTACACATCAGTGCTATGGAATGAGCCCCTATACATCCCGTGTACACATCAGTGCTATGGAATGGGCCCCTATACATCCCGTGCACACATCGGTGCTATGGAATGGGCCCCTATACATCCCGTGTACACATCAGTGCTATGGAATGGGCCCCTATACATCCCGTGCACACATCGGTGCTATGGAATGGGCCCCTATACATCCCGTGTACACATCGGTGCTATGGAATGGGCCCCTATACATCCCGTGTACACATCGGTGCTATGGAAAGGGCCCCTATACATCCCGTGTACACATCGGTGCTATGGAATGGGCCCCTATACATCCCGTGCACATATGGAATGGGCCCCTACACATCCCGTGTACACCTCAGTGCTATGGAATGGGCCCCTATACATCCCGTGCACACCTCGGTGCTATGGAATGGGCCCCTATACATCCCGTGCACATATGGAATGGGCCCCTATACATCCCGTGCACACCTCGGTGCTATGGAATGGGCCCCTATACATCCCGTGCACATATGGAATGGGCCCCTATACATCCCGTGCACACCTCTGTGCTATGGAATGGGCCCCTATACATCCCGTGCACATATGGAATGGGCCCCTATACATCCCGTGCACACCTCGGTGCTATGGAATGGGCCCCTATACATCCCGTGCACATATGGAATGGGCCCCTATACATCCCGTGCACACATCGGTGCTATGGAATGGGCCCCTATACATCCCGTGCACACATCAGTGCTATGGAATGGGCCCCTATACATCCCGTGCACACCTCGGTGCTATGGAATGGGCCCCTATACATCCCGTGCACACCTCGGTGCTATGGAATGGGCCCCTATACATCCCGTGTACACATCGGTGCTATGGAATGGGCCCCTATACATCCCGTGCACACATCGGTGCTATGGAATGGGCCCCTATACATCCCGTGTACACATCAGTGCTATGGAATGGGCCCCTATACATCCCGTGTACACATCGGTGCTATGGAAAGGGCCCCTATACCTCTCGTGTACACATCGGTGCTATGGAATGGGCCCCTATACATCCCGTGCACATATGGAATGGGCCCCTACACATCCCGTGTACACCTCAGTGCTATGGAATGGGCCCCTATACATCCCGTGCACACCTCGGTGCTATGGAATGGGCCCCTATACATCCCGTGCACATATGGAATGGGCCCCTATACATCCTGTGTACACATCGGTGCTATGGAATGGGCCCCTATACATCCCGTGCACATATGGAATGGGCCCCTACACATCCCGTGTACACATCAGTGCTATGGAATGGGCCCCTACACATCCCGTGTACACATCAGTGCTATGGAATGGGCCCCTATACATCCCGTGTACACATCAGTGCTATGGAATGGGCCCCTATACATCCCGTGTACACATCAGTGCTATGGAATGGGCCCCTATACATCCCGTGTACACATCAGTGCTATGGAATGGGCCCCTATACATCCCGTGCGCATATGGAATGGGCCCCTACACATCCCGTGTACACATCAGTGCTATGGAATGGGCCCCTATACATCCCGTGTACACATCAGTGCTATGGAATGGGCCCCTATACATCCCGTGTACACATCAGTGCTATGGAATGGGCCCCTATACATCGGTGCTATGGAATGGGCCCCTATACATCCCGTGTACACATCGGTGCTATGGAATGGGCCCCTATACATCCCGTGCACACATCGGTGCTATGGAATGGGCCCCTATACATCCCGTGTACACATCAGTGCTATGGAATGGGCCCCTATACATCCCGTGTACACATCGGTGCTATGGAAAGGGCCCCTATACCTCTCGTGTACACATCGGTGCTATGGAATGGGCCCCTATACATCCCGTGCACATATGGAATGGGCCCCTACACATCCCGTGTACACCTCAGTGCTATGGAATGGGCCCCTATACATCCCGTGCACACCTCGGTGCTATGGAATGGGCCCCTATACATCCCGTGCACATATGGAATGGGCCCCTATACATCCCGTGTACACATCGGTGCTATGGAATGGGCCCCTATACATCCCGTGCACATATGGAATGGGCCCCTACACATCCCGTGTACACATCAGTGCTATGGAATGGGCCCCTATACATCCCGTGTACACATCAGTGCTATGGAATGGGCCCCTACACATCCCGTGTACACATCAGTGCTATGGAATGGGCCCCTATACATCCCGTGTACACATCAGTGCTATGGAATGGGCCCCTATACATCCCGTGTACACATCAGTGCTATGGAATGGGCCCCTATACATCCCGTGTACACATCAGTGCTATGGAATGGGCCCCTATACATCCCGTGTACACATCAGTGCTATGGAATGGGCCCCTATACATCCCGTGTACACATCAGTGCTATGGAATGGGCCCCTATACATCCCGTGTACACATCAGTGCTATGGAATGGGCCCCTACACATCCCGTGTACACATCAGTGCTATGGAATGGGCCCCTATACATCCCGTGTACACATCAGTGCTATGGAATGGGCCCCTATACATCCCGTGTACACATCAGTGCTATGGAATGGGCCCCTATACATCCCGTGTACACATCAGTGCTATGGAATGGGCCCCTATACATCCCGTGTACACATCAGTGCTATGGAATGGGCCCCTATACATCCCGTGTACACATCAGTGCTATGGAATGGGCCCCTATACATCCCGTGCTATGGAATGGGCACATGTGTGTGTCTGGGCTCCATCTAGTGGGCAGCGGGGAGGCTACACGCCGGGGACAGAGAATACACCGGCAGTACGGTAATAGCACCCGGCCGGCCGGGCCCGTACCGAGGAGGAGGACAGAATATTACACCGGAGGAGGAGGAGGGTGCTGCCATCTGGAGACAGGTAGGTGCTGCCAGCGTACACTATGCCCCGGACCTTCCTGCCCCCTATCAGAGGGGAGAGGGGTACATTGTGCGGATCAACCAGGCCGGAGCCGCGGGTTTGCCTAAAACGCTTCCGTGAGAGATGTACACCAGTGCCGGGAGATGCCGGGTACTAGGCCCCGCACCAAGCCTGGCACTGTATGAGGCCTGATCCTCTATTCACAGCGGTAATTATCATCTGTCAGTATTACTGGTGCAATACATCTCATAATATCACATAGTGCAGATAATACATCTTATATATAATATCACATAGTGCAGATAATACATCTTATATATAATATCACATAGTGCAGATAATACATCTTATATATAATATCACATAGTGCAGATAATACATCTTATATATAATATCACATAGTGCAGATAATACATCTTATATATAATATCACATAGTGCAGATAATACATCTCATACATATAATATCACATAGTGCAGATAATACATCTTATACATATAATATCACATAGTGCAGATAATACATCTTATATATAATATCACATAGTGCAGATAATACATCTTATATATAATATCACATAGTGCAGATAATACATCTTATATATAATATCACATAGTGCAGATAATACATCTCATAATATCACATAGTGCAGATAATACATCTTATATATAATATCACATAGTGCAGATAATACATCTTATATATAATATCACATAGTGCAGATAATACATCTTATATATAATATCACATAGTGCAGATAATACATCTTATATATAATATCACATAGTGCAGATAATACATCTTATACATATAATATCACATAGTGCAGATAATACATCTCATAATATCACATAGTGCAGATAATACATCTCATAATATCACATAGTGCAGATAATACATCTTATATATAATATCACATAGTGCAGATAATACATCTTATATATAATATCACATAGTGCAGATAATACATCTTATATATAATATCACATAGTGCAGATAATACATGTTATACATATAATATCACATAGTGCAGATAATACATGTTATACATATAATATCACATAGTGCAGATAATACATCTTATACATATAAAATCACATAGTGCAGATAATACATCTCATAATATCACATAGTGCAGATAATACATCTTATATATAATATCACATAGTGCAGATAATACATCTCATAATATCACATAGTGCAGATAATACATCTTATATATAATATCACATAGTGCAGATAATACATCTTATATATAATATCACATAGTGCAGATAATACATCTTATACATATAATATCACATAGTGCAGATAATACATCTCATAATATCACATAGTGCAGATAATACATCTTATATATAATATCACATAGTGCAGATAATACATCTTATATATAATATCACATAGTGCAGATAATACATCTCATACATATAATATCACATAGTGCAGATAATACATCTCATACATATAATATCACATAGTGCAGATAATACATCTCATAATATCACATAGTGCAGATAATACATCTCATAATATCACATAGTGCAGATAATACATCTCATAATATCACATAGTGCAGATAATACATCTTATATATAATATCACATAGTGCAGATAATACATCTTATACATATAATATCACATAGTGCAGATAATACATCTCATAATATCACATAGTGCAGATAATACATCTCATAATATCACATAGTGCAGATAATACATCTTATATATAATATCACATAGTGCAGATAATACATCTTATATATAATATCACATAGTGCAGATAATACATCTTATATATAATATCACATAGTGCAGATAATACATGTTATACATATAATATCACATAGTGCAGATAATACATGTTATACATATAATATCACATAGTGCAGATAATACATCTTATACATATAAAATCACATAGTGCAGATAATACATCTTATACATATAAAATCACATAGTGCAGATAATACATCTCATAATATCACATAGTGCAGATAATACATCTTATATATAATATCACATAGTGCAGATAATACATCTCATAATATCACATAGTGCAGATAATACATCTTATATATAATATCACATAGTGCAGATAATACATCTTATATATAATATCACATAGTGCAGATAATACATCTTATACATATAATATCACATAGTGCAGATAATACATCTTATATATAATATCACATAGTGCAGAGAATACATCTTATACATATAATATCACATAGTGCAGATAATACATGTTATACATATAATATCACATAGTGCAGATAATACATCTCATAATATCACATAGTGCAGATAATACATCTTATATATAATATCACATAGTGCAGAGAATACATCTTATACATATAATATCACATAGTGCAGAGAATACATCTTATACATATAATATCACATAGTGCAGATAATACATCTCATAATATCACATAGTGCAGATAATACATCTTATATATAATATCACATAGTGCAGATAATACATCTTATATATAATATCACATAGTGCAGATAATACATCTTATATATAATATCACATAGTGCAGATAATACATCTTATACATATAATATCACATAGTGCAGATAATACATCTCATAATATCACATAGTGCAGATAATACATCTTATATATAATATCACATAGTGCAGATAATACATCTTATATATAATATCACATAGTGCAGATAATACATCTTATATATAATATCACATAGTGCAGATAATACATCTCATACATATAATATCACATAGTGCAGATAATACATCTCATAATATCACATAGTGCAGATAATACATCTCATAATATCACATAGTGCAGATAATACATCTCATAATATCA
The DNA here is from genome assembly GCA_031769625.1 of Taudactylus pleione. Lineage (NCBI taxonomy): Eukaryota > Metazoa > Chordata > Amphibia > Anura > Myobatrachidae > Taudactylus > Taudactylus pleione. Next base: position 22,785 of record JAUIMM010000693.1, on the reverse strand, counting down.
CATAGTGCAGATAATACATCTTATATATAATATCACATAGTGCAGATAATACATCTTATACATATAATATCACATAGTGCAGATAATACATCTCATAATATCACATAGTGCAGATAATACATCTCATAATATCACATAGTGCAGATAATACATCTTATATATAATATCACATAGTGCAGATAATACATCTTATATATAATATCACATAGTGCAGATAATACATCTTATATATAATATCACATAGTGCAGATAATACATGTTATACATATAATATCACATAGTGCAGATAATACATGTTATACATATAATATCACATAGTGCAGATAATACATCTTATACATATAAAATCACATAGTGCAGATAATACATCTCATAATATCACATAGTGCAGATAATACATCTTATATATAATATCACATAGTGCAGATAATACATCTCATAATATCACATAGTGCAGATAATACATCTTATATATAATATCACATAGTGCAGATAATACATCTTATATATAATATCACATAGTGCAGATAATACATCTTATACATATAATATCACATAGTGCAGATAATACATCTCATAATATCACATAGTGCAGATAATACATCTCATAATATCACATAGTGCAGATAATACATCTCATAATATCACATAGTGCAGATAATACATCTTATATATAATATCACATAGTGCAGATAATACATCTCATACATATAATATCACATAGTGCAGATAATACATCTCATACATATAATATCACATAGTGCAGATAATACATCTCATAATATCACATAGTGCAGATAATACATCTCATAATATCACATAGTGCAGATAATACATCTTATATATAATATCACATAGTGCAGATAATACATCTTATACATATAATATCACATAGTGCAGATAATACATCTCATAATATCACATAGTGCAGATAATACATCTCATAATATCACATAGTGCAGATAATACATCTTATATATAATATCACATAGTGCAGATAATACATCTTATATATAATATCACATAGTGCAGATAATACATCTTATATATAATATCACATAGTGCAGATAATACATGTTATACATATAATATCACATAGTGCAGATAATACATGTTATACATATAATATCACATAGTGCAGATAATACATCTTATACATATAAAATCACATAGTGCAGATAATACATCTTATACATATAAAATCACATAGTGCAGATAATACATCTTATATATAATATCACATAGTGCAGATAATACATCTTATATATAATATCACATAGTGCAGATAATACATCTTATATATAATATCACATAGTGCAGATAATACATCTCATACATATAATATCACATAGTGCAGATAATACATCTCATAATATCACATAGTGCAGATAATACATCTCATAATATCACATAGTGCAGATAATACATCTCATAATATCACATAGTGCAGATAATACATCTTATATATAATATCACATAGTGCAGATAATACATCTTATACATATAATATCACATAGTGCAGATAATACATCTCATAATATCACATAGTGCAGATAATACATCTCATAATATCACATAGTGCAGATAATACATCTTATATATAATATCACATAGTGCAGATAATACATCTTATATATAATATCACATAGTGCAGATAATACATCTTATATATAATATCACATAGTGCAGATAATACATGTTATACATATAATATCACATAGTGCAGATAATACATGTTATACATATAATATCACATAGTGCAGATAATACATCTTATACATATAAAATCACATAGTGCAGATAATACATCTCATAATATCACATAGTGCAGATAATACATCTTATATATAATATCACATAGTGCAGATAATACATCTCATAATATCACATAGTGCAGATAATACATCTTATATATAATATCACATAGTGCAGATAATACATCTTATATATAATATCACATAGTGCAGATAATACATCTTATACATATAATATCACATAGTGCAGATAATACATCTCATAATATCACATAGTGCAGATAATACATCTCATAATATCACATAGTGCAGATAATACATCTCATAATATCACATAGTGCAGATAATACATCTCATAATATCACATAGTGCAGATAATACATCTTATATATAATATCACATAGTGCAGATAATACATCTCATACATATAATATCACATAGTGCAGATAATACATCTCATACATATAATATCACATAGTGCAGATAATACATCTCATAATATCACATAGTGCAGATAATACATCTCATAATATCACATAGTGCAGATAATACATCTTATATATAATATCACATAGTGCAGATAATACATCTTATACATATAATATCACATAGTGCAGATAATACATCTCATAATATCACATAGTGCAGATAATACATCTCATAATATCACATAGTGCAGATAATACATCTTATATATAATATCACATAGTGCAGATAATACATCTTATATATAATATCACATAGTGCAGATAATACATCTTATATATAATATCACATAGTGCAGATAATACATGTTATACATATAATATCACATAGTGCAGATAATACATGTTATACATATAATATCACATAGTGCAGATAATACATCTTATACATATAAAATCACATAGTGCAGATAATACATCTTATACATATAAAATCACATAGTGCAGATAATACATCTCATAATATCACATAGTGCAGATAATACATCTTATATATAATATCACATAGTGCAGATAATACATCTCATAATATCACATAGTGCAGATAATACATCTTATATATAATATCACATAGTGCAGATAATACATCTTATATATAATATCACATAGTGCAGATAATACATCTTATACATATAATATCACATAGTGCAGATAATACATCTTATATATAATATCACATAGTGCAGATAATACATCTTCTATATAATATCACATAGTGCAGATAATACATCTTCTATATAATATCACATAGTGCAGATAATACATCTTATATATAATATCACATAGTGCAGATAATACATCTTATACATATAATATCACATAGTGCAGATAATACATCTTATATATAATATCACATAGTGCAGATAATACATCTCATAATATCACATAGTGCAGATAATACATCTTATATATAATATCACATAGTGCAGAGAATACATCTTATACATATAATATCACATAGTGCAGATAATACATCTTATATATAATATCACATAGTGCAGAGAATACATCTTATACATATAATATCACATAGTGCAGATAATACATCTTCTATATAATATCACATAGTGCAGATAATACATCTTATACATATAATATCACATAGTGCAGATAATACATCTTATATATAATATCACATAGTGCAGATAATACATCTAATACATATAATATCACATAGTGCAGATAATACATGTTATATATAATATCACATAGTGCAGATAATACATATTATACTTATAATATCACATAGTGCAGATAATACATCTTATATATAATATCACAGTGCAGATAATACATCTCATAATATCACATAGTGCAGATAATACATCTTATATATAATATCACATAGTGCAGATAATACATCTTATATATAATATCACATAGTGCAGATAATACATCTCATAATATCACATAGTGCAGATAATACATCTTATATATAATATCACATAGTGCAGATAATACATCTCATATAATATCACATAGTGCAGATAATACATAGATCACATAGTGCAGATAATATATAGATCACATAGTGCAGATAATACATCTCATATAATATCACATAGTGCAGATAATACATAGATCACATAGTGCAGATAATACATGTCACATAATATCACAGTGCAGATAATACATGTCACATAATCACAGTGCAGATAATACACATGTCACATAATATCACAGTGCAGATAATACATATGTCACATAATACCACATATTGCATATTATACATATATCACATATAGCAGATTATAAATATATAAAATAATCACATATTGCAGATAATACATATATCACACAGTGCAGATAATTAGTGTTCCCGTTAGTCCGTGGGGAGAACAGGGCCCTGAGGGTGCGGGCAGGGAGATTCTGCGTGCGCCGAAGGCTTGTGCACTCCCGAAAAGGGGGCGGGGCATTTGGTATTATACTGCAACTTCTGTTACCTTATTATGTTATTTCTATCAGTCTTATCAGGTCATGATAATGTGAACATCATAAAAGTGCCTATCAATATAATTTATCATTTCAGCTAACTGCTAACCTATGGTTGGAAGATGCCCCTTGTGGTAAATTGGCCGTTCCCTGCCAAGTCTTACTTACGTAGACATATTACCAGTACTGTGGTTACAGGACTTGTTGGTACTTACAGCTGGGTGTGGACCAGTAAGTATATATCTGATTACAGCCATGGTTTAGCAGCTGTCGGATGTCATTTATGGGATGTATCAGTCAGTTACACAATAAGGATCTGTGCACATTACGGGCCCTGTATAGAGTTGTACAGGAAGTTAGAAGTACATTATTCTGCGTTACCTGCACGGAACTAAACGTTGTATGCGTCTGTGCAGCCCGACCGCCATCGTCTGTACTCTTTGTTTAAGAGCCGTCATCATTAACACCGGCACTATGCCTGGTACAAAATATACATCTGAAAAGAGGCGTAATTCCTTGTATGCCACCGCCCTGCATGTCCCCCAAATCTCTGAATGTAGCCTACGTGAGAATGCCACGTTCCACCCTTCAGCCACAAGTGGAGATGAGCGAGTAAACACGACTCTGGAGCATGCGCAGTGTGAATATGCGCCAGATAGCGTCAATCCTTATTTTTTGTGTATCATTAGTACTTTGCATTAGTACTCCGAGCCCCCACTGCTTTTACCTAAAGCTCATCAATAAGTGCGATTGTAAATGTTTTACCTGACGAGCTTCAGTTTCGTGGCCCTTTCACATGTTCTTTCCTGTTCTCCATCAATGCCCAATTTATTCATTCACGTTCATCCTCAACCCTCACGTTTTCCCAACAGGTTATGTTTTCAGGATTTCTGTCTGTGGGATAAGTTATTTTGCCGGGGCTCTGCCAATGGTTTCCCCTGGCATGACATGAATAAGAGTTTTTTTACATTTTTACTTATTCTTGGTTTTAAAAGAAAAAAAAATGACATATTTAATTTTTTATTGAAAGTGGAGTTGGATGCCTGAGTCCAGGCCTCCAGCGTGTACATGGGCAAAGCATAGATGCATGCAGGACTGGCTGGCGAAGTGGCATGATGGCGTCAGCAGGAAACGTATGATACATGAGTGATTAGTAGCTTACAGTAATTACTACCTGTTATTGCAGAGTACATGAATAATCTCCGTGTGCACAACAAAGAGGTTTTATATGACCTGATTGAGCGACGTCAGCCAGATACTCCACTGATTACCATCTCCAACCACCAGTCCTGTATGGATGACCCTCACCTGTGGGGTAAGGAACCCTCCTCTGTCTGTGCTGAAACCACAAATCCCTGTATGGCGGTGACAATTCTGACATCAATGATTCCACCTATTTGTATGTAACTAAGTATAGAGTATTTATTCTCCAGCTGGAGGAGCAACTGCTAAATGGGGGCTGAACCCTTATATATGAAAATGCAGCTTGAACCCTCATATGTATGTACAGAATGATTTCACCTATTTGGGTGTACTGCTACCCCGGTTCTCTTCTATATTTCAGGTATCCTGAAGCTCAGGCACTTGTGGAATTTAGGCAAAATGAGGTGGTGAGTATTCGCTAACAGGTGATGAAAGGGTTATATATTACTGTGGGGTCTAGATGACATTTCCAGTCCTGCCAGTTGGGGGAGCTAGTGATTCCTGGTCCCTATTCTATATATATATATATATATATATATATATATAATATATATTTCTACTTCAGGGTCATAGGGGGTCCACAGGGTTGACCTTGGGGGTATAGCTGGATCTGGATCCACGGGCACCACGCAGTTAAAGATTTGCTGCTCCCAGGATGCACTTGGGTCCGTCCTGCTCTATACCCCGCCCCCGAGCCACAGCACCTCAGTTTTAGTTGGTGCCCGTCCGGAGTCAGGTCACTCTGGCGCAGTGGGGCTGCATAAGCAGCCCCTAAGCTTTATTTTTTATTTTTTCAAAACAGAAAGTAAAATAATAAATAAAATCTTCTATCTTCAGAGCGGCAGCATCAGACTGTCCATCTGGACGTCCACGCTGCCGCTCCTACAGCCCCGCTGGCGCTGCGACGCCAGTACTGATCTGGGGATCGCAGCGGGACCCTGGAGTCAGTACTAGCGTGGCTCCGGGACCTCCCACAGACTGCTGCCGGACACACTGGGCCAGGTAAGCCGCGTGCAGCGCTTCACGCGGGGGAAGCAGAATGCAGTCTTCAGCCGCCGGTCTCTGGGGACAGACCGGCGGCGGGCTCCCCCTCTTCAGGAATACCCCGCATGTCCGCTGGACCACCAGGGTGTAAGGCCGGCAGGGACACGGCGTTCCTGGGGTTCCATACTAGCAGGGGAGGCAGCCTTCCCTGCTTGTGCGGCTCCTCCCCTCAGCCCAGCGCGCCTTCTCTCATGCGTGCTGGCGTCGCTGGGCTGTTATCTCCTGGCCACTCCTCCTCAGAGCTCTCCGGCGGCCATCTTCCTCAGGCAGCAACGCAGAGCTCCCAGGCAGGCTTCCAGTGGACCAGTCCCCCTGTGTACCTCTCCCCTGATCAGGACAGTGTTCGCAGCGCTATAGCCCTCCCAGACACTGAATCTGGGAGGGTGATTGTAGCTGAAGGTGCAGTGAGTATACTTCTCTGCCTGGTATGTGACTATTGCTAGTGCTGCCTGTCTGTGATAATCTCTACTTACTGTCAGCTTATACCTATCCCTTTCCTTCTCCTACGGCCCGCAGGTGCGTGGGGGAGGGGTGTTCTTTCTGTGTACCTCACTTATATAGATCTACGTATTTGTGAGGTCCGTCACATACTGCGGTGTGCTCCTCAGTACCATATTGTGGGCTGTTTGTGTTGCATATGTGGGTGTTATACGCCTTACCTCGTTTCGGTGATACTCTTTTCTTGCAAAAGTTTTTTGTGTCATGTCTGATGAGGAGAATGAGCGCTCCGAGGCTCCTGTGTTATTTTCCTGCCGGCGCTGTTCGGCAGGGGTTGATGGGGTGGATTTGTCTCAGGACGGTCTGTGCGGGCGGTGCAGCTGGTACCTGGTCCCTCTAAACCCCGGTGGCGCAGGATCCTCCTTGGGCGATGTTTACACAAGTGCTGCCGGCTTGCGGTCCCGACTGCGGTCCCTTCTAGGGTGTTGCCCCAGCCTACCATCCCCCGTTCCCCGGGGGTTACGCATCTGGTGCAGTCTCCTCCCGGGTCTCAGACTGTGGGTCCTTATGCGGGTTTGCCTGTATACGTGCAATCTCCCACGGTGACGCAGCAGTCAGTAGCACCCTTTCAGGGGTATCCTCAGACGGTACCCCCTCCCTGGGTGGATGTCCTTTCCAGCTCTGTTCAGAGCCTAGCGGCCTCGTCATCAGCTTTTCAGTCACTGTTGCAAAGTGATTTGCCCCCAAAGGCGTCCAAGCGACCCGTTCCGGCTTAACTGGCAGCGCAGTTTACGGACGTGTCTTCGGATGACTGAGAGATCCACGAGGACTCTGATTCGGATGCCGGGGCCCAGGAGGTGGAGGCTAAGTCCTCCATTAATGTGCCGGCATTGGTTAGGGCGGTGCGGGCCATCCTTCATATAGAGGAGGATGTGCCATCTCCTAGGTCGAAGTACCCTAATTTTAAAAAGGCCAAGGTTGCTTCGACTGTCCGACCAGTTGACGGATCATATGGCGGGGGCCTGGCAGTTGCCCAGCAAGAGATTCCAACCGCAGAAACGGTTGGCTTCCAACTATCCTTTTCCTGAGGCTCATTGCAGGAAATGGGAAACTCCGCCTGCGGTGGATTCCCACGTCACCCGCTTAATTAAAAGCGCTACGTTACCTTTACCATCTATCTCCTCCCTGAAGGATCCTACGGACAGGAAAGTGGAGACTTGTTTAAAGTCTATCTACTCTCTCTCTGGGGCTGTGGCCCGTCCGTCCATGGCCATCTCTTGGGTGGCTAAGGCCATCGAGAGCTGGGCCAACACTTTGGAGGATACCTTTCCGGATGATGCTCCGGAGCTCCAGAGGGCGTTGATAGGCCAAATGAGGGATGCGGCTTCCTACATTGGGGAAGCGTCGTTGGACGCCAGCCTGTTGACCTCTAGGGTGTCTGTTGCGGCTGTGTCGGCGCGTCGGTCCTTGTGGCTGCAGTCTTGAAGAGCTGACGCGGACTCCAAAAAGGGCCTGGAGGCCTTACCTTTTAATGGAGAGTTACTTTTTGGTCCAGACTTGGACAAGATAGTGGATACTCTGGCTAAGTCTAAATCAGCCTTCCTCCCTTCGGCGTCTGCACCTACCAAGGTACGGAGCTCTGCCTTTCGGTCCTTTCGGGTTCAGGGCAAGGCCAAAGGTCAGTCCTTCCCGAGGCAGTCGGTGACCTCAATTTGAAGTCTCTGAACAAATTCCTCAGAGTTCCCAAATTCAGGATGGAAACGTTACGTTCCATCATTCTGGGGATGGAACCTGGGGATTACATGGTGTCCCTGGATATCCAGGACGCCTACCTCCATGTTCCGATATCACCTTCGCACCAGAGGTATCTGAAGTTCGCTATCCTTCAGCAGCATTATCAGTTCAGGGCGCTACCCTTTGGCCTCTCCACGGCGCCGAGGGTATTCACGATTATGGCTTTCATGGCCGCACATCTTCGGAACCAGAATGTACGGCTGCTGCCGTATCTGGACGACCTCCTGTTGCTGGCGAGCTCCCCGGAGGTACTGCTTCAACATCTCTACCTGACGATCGCTTGCCTGCAAGCACACGGGTGGTTGATAAATTTGAGAAAGTCCTCCCTGATTCCATCACAGCGGATGGTTCATTTGGGAGCCCTGCTGGATTCTCGTCAGCAAAGGATCTTCCTGACTCCGGAGAAGGTCTCCTCCCTACAGCTGCGGATACACAGTTGCCTGAGCAGTTGCCGCCTGTCGGTCCATTCGGCTATGAGAGTTCTGGGGTCCATGGTGTCGACATTCGACATGGTAGAATTTGCCCAGTTCCATTCACGGCCCCTGCAGGGGCTGATTCTATCGGAATGGAACAGGTTACCTCACCGGATCCGCTCTCAGATGCTGGTGTTGTCCCCGGAGGTTCGGCAGTCTTTGGCTTGGTGGCTTCAGACAGCTCATCTGGTCGAGGGGTGCCCCTTTTGGATCTCGGACTGGGTCCTGCTCACGATGGATGCCAGTCTCCGGGGTTGGGGGGCAGTGACCGGCTCTTTGTCACTTCAGGGTCATTGGTCTGCAGAAGAAGCACTTCTCCCCATTAAGATCCTGGAACTGCGGGCAGTATACAGGGCCCTGCAGTCGTCCGGCCCCGCTCTTCATGGAAGGGCGGTTCAGGTGCAGTCCGACAACGCCACCACGGTGGCGTATATCAACCACCAAGGAGGAACTCGCAGTCGGGCAGCGATGTCGGAGGTGTCTCGCATCCTTGCTTGGGCGGAGTGCCACATTCCAGCGATCTCGGCGGTCTTCATCCCCGGAGTCCTCAATTGGGAGGCGGACTACCTCAGCCGTCACGACGTGCATCCCGGGGAATGGTCGCTTCACCCAGAGGTGTTTCAGCTACTCGTGGACAGATGGGGGCTGCCGGAGCTGGACTTGATGGCCTCCCGTCACAATCACAAGTTGCCCGTTTACGGGTCAAGGACAAGAGACGCAGGCGCATGTCTGGTGGACGCGCTGTCGGTGAGATGGACGTTTCACCTGGCGTATCTGTTTTCTCCGATATCCCTACTTCCTCGGGTTCTGCGGAAATTCAAGCAGGACGGCGGCACGCTCGTGCTGGTAGCTCCGGCGTGGCCCAGACGTCCTTGGTACTCCGATCTGAGGAGCCTCTCCATCGACGCTCCGTACCTTCTTCCTCAGCATCGGGACCTGTTGTCTCAAGGGCCCTGCCTTTACCCGGATCTGGGTCGGCTGTCTTTGACGGCGTGGCTCTTGAGACAGCCGTCTTGAGGTTTCGGGGTTTTTCCAGTTCGGTTATTGGTACCATGCTCAGGGCACGCAAGCCTGCTTCCGCACGGATTTACCACAGGGTGTGGCACACTTACTTTCAGTGGTGTGAGTCCAGAAGCTATGATCCTCAGGTGTTCCGAGTTTCTAGGATCTTGGAATTTCTTCAATCAGGTTTGGACCTCGGCTTACGCCTTGCCTCTCTGAAGGTTCATGTGTCCGCTTTGTCCGTGTGGTTCCAACGTCGGATTGCTACACTGCCAGATGTTCACACTTTTTTCCAAGGTGTTCTCAGGATCCAGCCTCCCTTCGTGCCTCCTGTGGCTCCTTGGGACTTGGCGGTGGTGCTACGGGTCCTGCAGGGTCCTCCTTTTGAGCCTCTTGAGTCCGTGGAACTCAAGTGGCTGACGTTTAAGCGTTTTTCTCCTGGCGATTGCTTCTGCCAGGAGGGTGTCAGAATTGGGGGCGCTTTCCTGTCGCCCTCCTTTTCTGATTTTTCACCAGGACAGGGCGGTGCTCCGCACTCGTCATGAGTTTTTGCCTAAAGTGGTCTCGAAGTTCCACATCAATCAGGAACTTGTTGTGCCAGCGTTTTAGTCACCTGATCTTTCAACTGGTGAGGCTTCCTTAGATGTAGTCCGGGCGCTTAGAATCTATGTGGACCGGACTGCTTCGGTTAGGAAGTCTGATTCATTGTTTGTCCTCTTTGGTTTTCACAAGAGGGGTTGGCCTGCCAACAAACATACGTTATGCCCGTTGGCTTCGTTCCGTTATTTGTGAGGCTTATGCACAGGAGGGTTTACCTTTGCCAGCCTCTGTTATTCCACTCGTTCTGTGGGTCCCTCTTGGGCTGCTAGACGTGGCGCCTCTGCTGTTCAGCTGTGTAAGGCAGCCACTTTGTCTTCAATTCAGACGTTTTTGAGGTTTTATGCGTTTGACACCTTCGCCTCTCAGGATGCATCCTTTGGGCGCCGGGTTCTCCTTTCAGCACAGGAGCGTCCCCGCCCTTAGTTGAACTGCTTTGGGACATCCCCAAGGTCAACCCTGTGGACCCCCTATGGACCCTGAAGTAGAAAACAAGAGATATGGTAAGAACTTACCTTTGTTATCTCTGTTTCTACGAAGTCCATAGGGTCCACAGGGCACCCACCCTGACGCACCTGGCTTCAAATGGGCTTTGTGGCTGGTCACCGGTTTTCCGTCTCCCATTTCTGTGAGTATGGTTTCTTGTGTGTTCCAGTCCTTCTTCTCTCTGTTTCGTCTCCTCCTCCGGCCTTGGCTGCTTACCAACTGAGGTGCCTGTGGCTGGGGGCGGGGTATAGAGGAGGAGACCCAAGTGCATCCTGGGAGCAGCAAAGCTTTAACTGCGTGGTGCCCGTGGATCCAGATCCAGCTATACCCCCAAGGTCAATCCTGTGGACCCTATGGACTTCGTAGAAACAGAGATAACAAAGGTAAGTTCTTACCATATCTCTTGTTATCTCTCTTAGGACCCCCACAGCTGCTGACATCTGTTTTACTAAAGAGTATTACTCCTGGTTCTTCAGTCTGGGGAAGTGCGTGCCAGTGTGCCGAGGTGAGTGCCAGTGTGCCGAGGTGAGTGCCAGTGCACAATAATCCTTAGAGGCGGGGCACTCAGTAATATATGTGCATATTGGTGCTGATGATGATGACGTGTGGTTACCAGGCACAATTTTTCCATGGTTTGTTTTTTCTTTAGTCATTGATGCCTAACTCTGTATTAGCCCCAGTATGTGAAAGTAGGGATAGATAGAGAGAGATATAATATATAATACTATATATATATATATATATATATATATATAGTGAGAGCAGCCCAGCTTCAGCCCCAGTATGTGAAAGTAGGGATAGATAGAGAGAGATATAATACTATATATATATATAGTGAGAGCAGCCCAGCTTCTATTACACATTGTGATTAGACTGGTTTGGTTGCATACTCAGCTTGGGTTGGGATCCCAGCGGTCAGTATCCTCCCTGTCCCCCCAGTACTTACCGTCAGGATGCCGGTGCCAGGATTATAACTACATCCCCCATACACTGATCAGCTTTTTACTTTCTACTGTCCTGATGGCTTCTAGTTAGCATTGTCGGCACCATGGTAGCATAGTGGCTAGCATTTCTGCCTCACAGCACTAATGTCATGAGAGTCCCAGTCATGGCTTGTCTTTGTGGAGTTTGCATGTATTTCCTCTGCGTACTCCAGTTTTCTCCTACACTTAAAAACATACTGGTAGGTGAACTGGCGTGTGTCTGCACCTGTGTGTTTGTGCCTGTGTGTGTGTGTGTGTGTGTGTGTGTGTGTGCGCGATTGTGTGTGTGCGCGCGCCTGTGTGTGTTTGCGCCTGTGTGTGTGTGCGGGTGCCTGTGTGTGTGTGTACCTGTGTGTGTGTGTACCTGTGTGTGTGTGTCTGCACCTGTGCGTGTGTGCGCCTGTGTGTGTGCGTGCACCTGTGTGTGTGTGTGCGTGCACCTGTGCGCGTGTGTGTGCGTGCGCCTGTGTGTGTGCGCGCCTGTGTACGCGCCTGTGTGTGCACACACTTGTTTGTTAGGAATAGACTGTATGCTCCAATGACGTATATTCTCTGGACAGCACTGCGCAATTTGGTGGCCTTATAGAAATATAATATAATAACCAGGGGTAGGGTGGCCTTATAGAAATATATAATATAATAACCAGGGGTAGGGTGGCCTTATAGAAATATAATATAATAACCAGGGGTAGGGTGGCTTTATAGAAATATAATATAATAACCAGGGGTTGGGTAGCCTTATAGAAATATATAATAATAACCAGGGGTAGGGTGGCCTTATAGAAATATAATATAATAACCAGGGGTAGGGTGGCCTTATAGAAATATAATAACCAGGGGTAGGGTGGCCTTATAGAAATATAATATAATAACCAGGGGTAGGGTGGCCTTATAGAAATATAATATAATAACCAGGGGTAGGGTGGCCTTATAGAAATATAATATAATAACCAGGGGTAGGATGGCTTTATAGAAATATAATAACCAGGGGTAGGATGGCTTTAAAGAAATATAATATAATAACCAGGGGTAGGGTAGCCTTATAGAAATTGAATATAATAACCAGGGGTAGGTTGGCTTTATAAAAATACATAATAATAATAATAACCAGGGGTAGGGTGGCTTTATAGAATAATAACCAGGGGTAGGGTGGCTATAAAGAATAATAACCAGGGGTAGGGTGGCTTTATAGAAATATATAATAATAATAACCAGGGGTAGGGTAGCCTTATAGAAATATATAATAATAACCAGGGGTAGGGCGGCCTTATAGAAATATATAATAATAATAATAATAACAACCAGGGGTAGGGTTGCCTTATAGAAATATAGAATAATAACCAGGGGTAGGTTGGCTTTATAGAAATACAATATAATAACCAGGGGTAGGGTGGCCTTATAGAAATATAATATAATAACCAGGGTAGGGTGGCCTTATAGAAATATAATATAATAACCAGGGTAGGGTGGCCTTATAGAAATATAATAACCAGGGGTAGGGTGGCTTTATAGAAATATAGAATAATAATAACCAGGGGTAGGGTAGTTTTATAGAAATATATAATAATAATAATAACCAGGGTAGGGTGGCTTTATAGAAATATATTATAATAATAATAACTAGGGGTAGGTTGGCTTTAAAGAAATATATAATAATAATAACCAGGGGTAGGGTAGCTTTATAGAAATATATAATAATAACCAGGGGTAGGGTGACTTTATAGAAATATATTATAATATTAACCCGGGGTAGGGTGGCTTTATAGAAATATATAATAATAATAATAACCAGGGGTAGGGTGGCTTTATAGAAATATATAATAATAATCTTAACCAGGGGTAGGGTGGCTTTATAGAAATATATAATAATAATAATAACCAGGGGTAGGGTGACTTTATAGAAATATATAATAATAATAACCAGGGGTAGGGTGGCTTTATAGAAATATATAATAATATTAATAATAACAACCAGGGGTAGGGTGGCCTTATAGAAATATATAATATAATAACCAGGGGTAGGGTGGCTTTATAGAAATATATAATAATAATAATAATAACCAGGGGTTGGGTGGCTTTATAGAAATATATAATAATAATAACCAGGGGTAGGGTGGCTTTATAGAAATATATAATAATAATAACCAGGGGTAGGGTGGCTTTATGGAAATATATAATAATAACCAGGGGTAGGGTGGCTTTATAGAAATATATAATAATAATAATAATAATAATAATAATAATAATAACCAGGGGTAGGGTGGCTTTATAGAAATATATAATAATAACCAGGGGTAGGGTGGCCTTATAGAAATATATAATAATAACCAGGGGTAGGGTGGCTTTATAGAAATATATAATAATAATAATAATAATAACCAGGGGTAGGGTGGCTTTATAGAAATATATAATAATAACCAGGGGTAGGGTGGCCTTATAGAAATATATAATAATAACCAGGGGTAGGGTGACTTTAAGATGTTACCTAAAAACAAGATGTGAATTGTGTGACATTCCTGTGACTTCTCCTCCTTGTCCAGGGGACGGTGTACATCAGAAAGGCATGGACTTTGTCTTGGAGAAGTTGAACAATGGAGAATGGGTGCACGTGTTCCCTGAAGGTAATGCTACAGTATATAGTATTATCACTTTCCAGGGTGTTTTGCATCATCATAGACGAGTTTCCTAACTACCCTCAAATATTATTCCTCTTAGTTCTTCTAATTAAAAGGGTAACATAACCCTATAAGCGGCTCGTGGCTTCTTCATGTCCAGTCTACAGTTTTACGGGTGGGCAGCACTGACATATGTGTAATGGTACATGTTTTATTACATAGGGTAAATAAATGACTCTTGTGGTCATCTTATAAAGCTCTTGTTTCTCCCTAGGAAAAGTGAACATGACACAAGACTTTGTGAGGCTGAAGTGGGGTGAGTGCTGGGAGTGTCCACTACATGGGGCTGTGTGATAATCACACTCAATAAGCTTATTCCTGCATCTCTCTCCAGGCATTGGACGTTTAATATCGGAGTGCACCCTGAATCCCATCATCCTTCCCCTCTGGCATGTGGGTGAGTACTCGCTCATACTTGCTCCCCAGTGCAGCAGAGGAGAGCTGTACAGTTGTGCGGTGTTACTTTCTGTCAGCACTGAGTACTATGGCAGCCTGTAGCCTTATGGAGAAACCTTATATAGAGATGGGAAGGAGATGACATGGCCTCGGTTACTGCAGACCATTCGGTTACCATGAAATTCCATATTAGGATGTGGAAAGCTTTGAAAAAGTTTTTTAGAAATATTTAAACACCACTACCAGAATACAGAGGTGTCCACATCTTCCCTACATGCGCTACAAGTTGCATTAAATATAACGCGTGAGCACTGCGCAACTCTGTAACGCCAAGCGTCTTTCTGTGCGACTTTTTACCTTCAAATGTCTTATTAGCACAGCGATGTGAAGAGGAGGCACAAGCAGCTTCTGTTGGTTAGAATGATATGTGGCATGCCTATGTTCTGTGTGTAAGACGCTACGTTACATTGTCACGCTCAGCGCTACCGGCTCACGCCACGGCGTAACACTCCAGAAAGTAAGATGTATGTGGACACATCTGTAGTTGGGGTGACACCGCCCCTGATTTAGGCCCCCAATGTTAGACACTGTTACAGAGGGCAGCGTGGAAATTACCGCCACGTAATTAGCGAACTTACAGCTTGTTGATTGTCTGATGTTTTGAGATGAAGGATCCGATTCAGAACTAATACTACTAATTAGCTAATTGTGTATTTAATGTTATTGTTATCATTTATAAAGCACCAACATATTACGCAGCACTGTACATTTTACTGATCGTGATACAAACAAGTTATAGACAATAATGTGAAACAAAACGTAAATCTGACAGAGAGAGAGAGAATTAAAGCACCACTGCTACATGACAATCAGAGAGAGAGAATAAAAGCACCACTGCTACATGACAATCAGAGAGAGAGAGAATAAAAGCACCACTGCTACATGACAATCAGAGAGAGAGAATAAAAGCACCACTGTTACATGACAATCAGAGAGAGAGAGAATAAAAGCACCACTGCTACATGACAATCAGAGAGAGAGAGAATAAAAGCACCACTGTTACATGACAATCAGAGAGAGAGAGAATAAAAGCACAACTGCTACATGACAATCAGAGAGAGAGAGAATAAAAGCACCACTGTTACATGACAATCAGAGAGAGAGAATAAAAGCACCACTGCTACATGACAATCAGAGAGAGAGAATAAAAGCACCACTGCTACATGACAATCAGAGAGAGAGAATAAAAGCACCACTGCTACATGACAATCAGAGAGAGAGAGAATAAAAGCACCACTGCTACATGACAATCAGAGAGAGAGAGAATAAAAGCACCACTGCTACATGACAATCAGAGAGAGAATAAAAGCACCACTGCTACATGACAATCAGAGAGAGAGAGAATAAAAGCACCACTGCTACATGACAATCAGAGAGAGAGAATAAAAGCACCACTGTTACATGACAATCAGAGAGAGAGAGAATAAAAGCACCACTGCTACATGACAATCAGAGAGAGAGAGAATAAAAGCACCACTGCTACATGACAATCAGAGAGAGAGAATAAAAGCACCACTGCTACATGACAATCAGAGAGAGAGAGAATAAAAGCACCACTGCTACATGACAATCAGAGAGAGAGAATAAAAGCACCACTGCTACATGACAATCAGAGAGAGAGAATAAAAGCACCACTGTTACATGACAATCAGAGAGAGAGAGAATAAAAGCACCACTGCTACATGACAATCAGAGAGAGAGAGAATAAAAGCACCACTGCTACATGACAATCAGAGAGAGAGAATAAAAGCACCACTGCTACATGACAATCAGAGAGAGAGAGAATAAAAGCACCACTGCTACATGACAATCAGAGAGAGAGAGAATAAAAGCACCACTGCTACATGACAATCAGAGAGAGAATAAAAGCACCACTGCTACATGACAATCAGAGAGAGAGAGAATAAAAGCACCACTGCTACATGACAATCAGAGAGAGAGAGAATAAAAGCACCACTGCTACATGACAATCAGAGAGAGAGAATAAAAGCACCACTGCTACATGACAATCAGAGAGAGAGAGAATAAAAGCACCACTGCTACATGACAATCAGAGAGAGAGAGAATAAAAGCACCACTGCTACATGACAATCAGAGAGAGAGAATAAAAGCACCACTGCTACATGACAATCAGAGAGAGAGAATAAAAGCACCACTGCTACATGACAATCAGAGAGAGAGAGAATAAAAGCACCACTGCTACATGACAATCAGAGAGAGAGAATAAAAGCACCACTGCTACATGACAATCAGAGAGAGAATAAAAGCACCACTGTTACATGACAATCAGAGAGAGAGAGAATAAAAGCACCACTGCTACATGACAATCAGAGAGAGAGAGAATAAAAGCACCACTGCTACATGACAATCAGAGAGAGAGAATAAAAGCACCACTGCTACATGACAATCAGAGAGAGAGAGAATAAAAGCACCACTGCTACATGACAATCAGAGAGAGAGAGAATAAAAGCACCACTGCTACATGACAATCAGAGAGAGAGAATAAAAGCACCACTGCTACATGACAATCAGAGAGAGAATAAAAGCACCACTGTTACATGACAATCAGAGAGAGAGAGAATAAAAGCACCACTGCTACATGACAATCAGAGAGAGAGAATAAAAGCACCACTGTTACATGACAATCAGAGAGAGAGAGAATAAAAGCACCACTGCTACATGACAATCAGAGAGAGAGAGAATAAAAGCACCACTGTTACATGACAATCAGAGAGAGAGAGAATAAAAGCACAACTGCTACATGACAATCAGAGAGAGAGAGAATAAAAGCACCACTGTTACATGACAATCAGAGAGAGAGAATAAAAGCACCACTGCTACATGACAATCAGAGAGAGAGAATAAAAGCACCACTGCTACATGACAATCAGAGAGAGAGAATAAAAGCACCACTGTTACATGACAATCAGAGAGAGAGAATAAAAGCACCACTGCTACATGACAATCAGAGAGAGAGAGAATAAAAGCACCACTGCTACATGACAATCAGAGAGAGAGAGAATAAAAGCACCACTGCTACATGACAATCAGAGAGAGAATAAAAGCACCACTGCTACATGACAATCAGAGAGAGAGAGAATAAAAGCACCACTGCTACATGACAATCAGAGAGAGAGAATAAAAGCACCACTGTTACATGACAATCAGAGAGAGAGAGAATAAAAGCACCACTGCTACATGACAATCAGAGAGAGAGAGAATAAAAGCACCACTGCTACATGACAATCAGAGAGAGAGAATAAAAGCACCACTGCTACATGACAATCAGAGAGAGAGAGAATAAAAGCACCACTGCTACATGACAATCAGAGAGAGAGAATAAAAGCACCACTGCTACATGACAATCAGAGAGAGAGAATAAAAGCACCACTGTTACATGACAATCAGAGAGAGAGAGAATAAAAGCACCACTGCTACATGACAATCAGAGAGAGAGAGAATAAAAGCACCACTTGCTACATGACAATCAGAGAGAGAGAGAATAAAAGCACCACTGCTACATGACAATCAGAGAGAGAGAGAATAAAAGCACCACTGCTACATGACAATCAGAGAGAGAGAGAATAAAAGCACCACTGCTACATGACAATCAGAGAGAGAATAAAAGCACCACTGCTACATGACAATCAGAGAGAGAGAGAATAAAAGCACCACTGCTACATGACAATCAGAGAGAGAGAGAATAAAAGCACCACTGCTACATGACAATCAGAGAGAGAGAATAAAAGCACCACTGCTACATGACAATCAGAGAGAGAGAGAATAAAAGCACCACTGCTACATGACAATCAGAGAGAGAGAGAATAAAAGCACCACTGCTACATGACAATCAGAGAGAGAGAATAAAAGCACCACTGCTACATGACAATCAGAGAGAGAGAATAAAAGCACCACTGCTACATGACAATCAGAGAGAGAGAGAATAAAAGCACCACTGCTACATGACAATCAGAGAGAGAGAATAAAAGCACCACTGCTACATGACAATCAGAGAGAGAATAAAAGCACCACTGTTACATGACAATCAGAGAGAGAGAGAATAAAAGCACCACTGCTACATGACAATCAGAGAGAGAGAGAATAAAAGCACCACTGCTACATGACAATCAGAGAGAGAGAATAAAAGCACCACTGCTACATGACAATCAGAGAGAGAGAGAATAAAAGCACCACTGCTACATGACAATCAGAGAGAGAGAGAATAAAAGCACCACTGCTACATGACAATCAGAGAGAGAGAATAAAAGCACCACTGCTACATGACAATCAGAGAGAGAATAAAAGCACCACTGTTACATGACAATCAGAGAGAGAGAGAATAAAAGCACCACTGCTACATGACAATCAGAGAGAGAGAATAAAAGCACCACTGTTACATGACAATCAGAGAGAGAGAGAATAAAAGCACCACTGCTACATGACAATCAGAGAGAGAGAGAATAAAAGCACCACTGCTACATGACAATCAGAGAGAGAGAATAAAAGCACCACTGCTACATGACAATCAGAGAGAGAGAATAAAAGCACCACTGCTACATGACAATCAGAGAGAGAGAATAAAAGCACCACTGCTACATGACAGAGAGAGAGAGAGAATAAAAGCACCACTGCTACATGACAATCAGAGAGAGAATAAAAGCACCACTGCTACATGACAATCAGAGAGAGAGAGAATAAAAGCACCACTGCTACATGACAATCAGAGAGAGAGAATAAAAGCACCACTGCTACATGACAATCAGAGAGAGAGAGAGAATAAAAGCACCACTGCTACATGACAATCAGAGAGAGAGAATAAAAGCACCACTGTTCCATGACAATCAGAGAGAGAGAGAATAAAAGCACCACTGCTACATGACAATCAGAGAGAGAATAAAAGCACCACTGCTACATGACAATCAGAGAGAGAGAGAATAAAAGCACCACTGCTACATGACAGAGAGAGAGAGAGAATAAAAGCACCACTGCTACATGACAATCAGAGAGAGAATAAAAGCACCACTGCTACATGACAATCAGAGAGAGAGAGAATAAAAGCACCACTGCTACATGACAATCAGAGAGAGAGAGAGAGAATAAAAGCACCACTGCTACATGACAATCAGAGAGAGAGAGAATAAAAGCACCACTGCTACATGACAGTCAGAGAGAGAGAATAAAAGCACCACTGCTACATGACAATCAGAGAGAGAGAGAATAAAAGCACCACTGCTACATGACAATCAGAGAGAGAGAATAAAAGCACCACTGCTACATGACAATCAGAGAGAGAGAATAAAAGCACCACTGCTACATGACAATCAGAGAGAGAGAGAATAAAAGCACCACTGCTACATGACAATCAGAGAGAGAGAGAATAAAAGCACCACTGCTACATGACAATCAGAGAGAGAATAAAAGCACCACTGTTACATGACAATCAGAGAGAGAATAAAAGCACCACTGCTACATGACAATCAGAGAGAGAGAATAAAAGCACCACTGCTACATGACAATCAGAGAGAGAGAGAATAAAAGCACCACTGCTACATGACAATCAGAGAGAGAGAATAAAAGCACCACTGCTACATGACAATCAGAGAGAGAGAATAAAAGCACCACTGCTACATGACAATCAGAGAGAGAGAGAATAAAAGCACCACTGCTACATGACAATCAGAGAGAGAGAGAGAATAAAAGCACCACTGCTACATGACAATCAGAGAGAGAGAGAGAATAAAAGCACCACTGCTACATGACAATCAGAGAGAGAGAGAATAAAAGCACCACTGCTACATGACAATCAGAGAGAGAGAATAAAAGCACCACTGCTACATGACAATCAGAGAGAGAGAATAAAAGCACCACTGCTACATGACAATCAGAGAGAGAGAGAATAAAAGCACCACTGCTACATGACAATCAGAGAGAGAGAATAAAAGCACCACTGCTACATGACAATCAGAGAGAGAGAATAAAAGCACCACTGCTACATGACAATCAGAGAGAGAGAGAATAAAAGCACCACTGCTACATGACAATCAGAGAGAGAGAGAATAAAAGCACCACTGCTACATGACAATCAGAGAGAGAGAGAATAAAAGCACCACTGCTACATGACAATCAGAGAGAGAGAATAAAAGCACCACTGCTACATGACAATCAGAGAGAGAGAATAAAAGCACCACTGCTACATGACAATCAGAGAGAGAGAATAAAAGCACCACTGCTACATGACAATCAGAGAGAGAGAATAAAAGCACCACTGCTACATGACAATCAGAGAGAGAGAATAAAAGCACCACTGCTACATGACAATCAGAGAGAGAGAATAAAAGCACCACTGCTACATGACAATCAGAGAGAGAGAGAATAAAAGCACCACTGCTACATGACAATCAGAGAGAGAGAATAAAAGCACCACTGCTACATGACAATCAGAGAGAGAGAATAAAAGCACCACTGCTACATGACAATCAGAGAGAGAGAATAAAAGCACCACTGCTACATGACAATCAGAGAGAGAGAGAATAAAAGCACCACTGCTACATGACAATCAGAGAGAGAGAGAATAAAAGCACCACTGCTACATGACAATCAGAGAGAGAGAGAATAAAAGCACCACTGCTACATGACAATCAGAGAGAGAGAATAAAAGCACCACTGCTACATGACAATCAGAGAGAGAGAATAAAAGCACCACTGCTACATGACAATCAGAGAGAGAGAATAAAAGCACCACTGCTACATGACAATCAGAGAGAGAGAATAAAAGCACCACTGCTACATGACAATCAGAGAGAGAGAATAAAAAGCACCACTGTCTACATGACAATCAGAGAGAGAGAATAAAAGCACCACTGCTACATGACAATCAGAGAGAGAGAATAAAAGCACCACTGCTACATGACAATCAGAGAGAGAGAATAAAAGCACCACTGCTACATGACAATCAGAGAGAGAGAATAAAAGCACCACTGCTACATGACAATCAGAGAGAGAGAATAAAAGCACCACTGCTACATGACAATCAGAGAGAGAGAATAAAAGCACCACTGCTACATGACAATCAGAGAGAGAGAGAATAAAAGCACCACTGCTACATGACAATCAGAGAGAGAGAATAAAAGCACCACTGCTACATGACAATCAGAGAGAGAGAATAAAAGCACCACTGTTACATGACAATCAGAGAGAGAGAATAAAAGCACCACTGCTACATGACAATCAGAGAGAGAGAATAAAAGCACCACTGCTACATGACAATCAGAGAGAGAGAATAAAAGCACCACTGCTACATGACAATCAGAGAGAGAGAGAATAAAAGCACCACTGCTACATGACAATCAGAGAGAGAGAGAATAAAAGCACCACTGCTACATGACAATCAGAGAGAGAGAGAATAAAAGCACCACTGCTACATGACAATCAGAGAGAGAGAGAATAAAAGCACCACTGCTACA